>WBND01000899.1:256788-268595 GCA_013398595.1 Tychaedon coryphoeus
GACATTGAGGGGCTGGAGCGTGTCCAGGGAAGGGAGCAGAGCTGGGGAAGGGTCTGGAGCACATGGATGATGAGGAGCAGCTGAGGGAGCTGGGGCTGTTCAGCTGTGAGGAATGAAGACTTGAGCAGGATCTTCTAGCTCTGCACAACTCCCTGACAGGAGGGTGGATCCAGGTGGGATTGGGCACTGCTCCCAAGGAACAGGAGACAGGATGAGAGCAAATGGCTTCAAATTGTGCCAGGGATATTTAGATCAAATATTGGAAATAATTTCTTCATTGAAGGGGTGGTTAAGCATTGGACCTGACCAAGGGAGGTGTTGGAGTTCCATTTCTGGAAGTGTTTCTAAAACATGTAGATGTGGCACTCGATGTTCTTAGAGGCCTTTTCGAACTTTGTCCATTTAGTGTTTCCAAACAAACCAGAATTGCTCCGTTCCCCGTCAGCTCCCCTGACACCACTAGATGGTGCTTTCAGCCGCTGCTCAAACCCGCAGCGCTCGCAGCCCGGGTTGAGAATCACTCAGGAACCCCAGAGCTTCGGGGAACAGGGATTTTTACAGAACAGAAAACGTATCCCGCCTGGAGACAGACAGACAGAAACACAGGATTAAAAAAAAAAAAAAAAAAGGCTTTGCACATTTCTTTCAGCAATATTGGTACCAGCCCTGGAAAGGCTGCATGTGTGCAGATTGCCCTGGAAGTGCAGTCCCTGTGTTGTTCCAGGCTCCCAGACCATCTGGCTCCCTGCTCGGACAGCAGCCAGTGGGGTGCAGGGGCTTGGGCAGCCTGTGCTCTGAGTGCTGCAGCTCTGGGGAGCCAGCATGGCACAGAACCACCAAACACATACCCCGAGCAGCAGAGCCATCCCTGGGGAAGCATTAGGAAAAGGCCCCAGTGCTCCTGCTGTTTATTCGGTAGCTGGCAAGGAAAATGTAAAAGCTCTCACTTCACTTAGTTGTGTCCTGGCCTGGCTGATGCTGCTTCTCTCCAGTCTCACTGGGCTGGACAGAAGATAAAATTGCAAAGTTGATATCAGCAGACTGGTGTTTCCTACAGTGTGGGCCCACCAGTTCTTATTTCAGATTTCACATGTGAAGAATATATGGCACCTTTCTTGAGAGCCATCCCTCTGCAGAGAAGAAATCTGGATTGGTCCCACCCTGGGGAAAGTTTAATAAACCTGGTTGTTTCACTGCTGCATGTTGTAAAACAGGGGAAGCAGACACTGTAGTCCAGCTTAATCTGATTAATGTCTCCTGGAGACAATAAGGAGCTTCTGCTGTAACAGTGGGGCTGCAGTGACTACACTGATGGAAGAACAGCTGCCTAAGGGCTTCACTCTTCTCACTTCACTCTTCACTCTGCTATCTAGCATCAGATTACCTCTGCTAACCCCAGGTAGATTCTTTTAAATAATACACAGCATTGCACTGGAAGTTGTGTCTGCCCCATGCCTGGAAGTGCCCAAGGCCAGGCCGGATGGGGCTTGCAGCATCCTGGGATAGTGAAAGGTGCCCCTCCCATGGCAGGGGATTTGGAAATGGATGATCTTTAATGTCTCTTCCAACCCAAACCATTCTCAGTTTCTGTGATTTTTGAGATTCAATGATTCCATGATGTTACACACTGGATAATTAAGTTACTATATTTTGAAGATAATTTTCATTTCCTGTTTCAGGAGTAAATACAAAAAACACCCTCTTGATGCTTAGAACAATATGCTAGTGTCTTTTTTACTTCAAACAGAGGAAACAACCCCTTTTATTGAAGCAGTTCAGTGCTAGAGTGATACATTGCTTTCTATTTCACATCACTTTTCTCCTTTCATAAAACCTCCCCAGACAAGCTATGGAGAAAAATAACAGTTGTATAAGAGGGTCACAATCAGAAAGTACTGCTATTTTACAGATACCCTGAGCACAATTCCAACAAATTAAGACCTTTATTGTTGACTCTGGAGTTTTATAGATTTATAAAGGGATGGTTACAATTCCTGACATCTTTTGTGCAATACATCAATAATATCTTAATATACCACTGTATTAGCCTAAACCCCCCTGAAGTTGCATGAGAATAGATATTCCATAAAGACAACCTGATTTAAAGGCACCAAGATGAACTGTTAGGGAAGTTCATCCCTCTGTGTTGAATACATGTGCAGTGCTCTGCTGTGATTTGTCTGGCTTTGTCATGCACCCTTTATTCATTGCAATTCCTTCCTCTGCTGAAGAGAAAATAAATTCCATAAAGGAATACGGAACATTCATTTATTATTTATTTTTTTTATAACTGGGTTATAGACCTCACAACATATTCAAGCCAACTTGCTAGGACAGCAACAAAAGAAGCCTGAAGGAGATAGATATTTTCTCATGTTAGACTTTTCTACAACAGAAGAAACATTTACATGGTAAAGACAAAGCCACCATTTACATTCCAAATTCAAATAACAGTAATAATATTTTCTGGCTCCAGATTTATGTTTCCATCTGGCTGAAGTGACTTGGCAACCAAAAGCATAAGCTTTGTTTCAATTCTTGGTATCAACAAGTACCCTTAAGGCATATTAGGGAGGTATGACAAAAATCTAGTGAATGCCAAAAGCAGTGAAGCTTAGTTATTGGCTTGCCAGCATGAAAGAAATATAATCTGCATTTTGTAAGTATGAATATAGAACAAGCCCTGGCATTGCAAGCCGCTGTCAGTCAGGAGGAACTTCCTACTTCTTTTCAGAATATATTTTATTTTATGCCAATTTATTTTTGCAGCATGATTTACTAAGCAGAGGATTAAACACAATGGTGTGGCATGAAACAACACATGTGTAGGCTTTGAATACATATTTTCTTATCCCACACCACTGCACTTAGCCCAGCATTCCTTGAGTAATGGATAACTAAGAATGAGTTAATCTCAGAGCTTTCTTGGGGATTAATTTTTTTGCCCTAAAAGTGACTTAAGAGAATTTAAAGCCTCATGTAATTACAATACCTTCATCCAGGGTGTCTGTGTATTAGAGGCCATGGAGACAGAAATCTTCATTGATGTCTTTGGCAGAATTTGAATCAAAATTTGATTAAATAAGAAATGGAATCCATTGCTGTGAAGTGGACAATAATGAATAGGGCATTGTGCTCTGGGATGTCCCTGCTTGAGCAGGGAGGCTGGCTCAGATAAACCCACCAGTGGTCTCTTCCAACTTTACCCATTCTGTAACTTTGTGATTCCACACTGGATCTTCTCCCTTTGTTTGGGTGTTATTTAAGCTGTTCAGTTCAATTCTGCTTCCACAACTTTCTACACCAAGTTTCCAGTGTTAAATAGCTGTGTCCTGGTTTCCAGTGGCTATGGGAGCAGGCAAGAAGGTGAACTGAGGCTGGAAGACATCAGTGGGTAGATGGAATTTGAAATATGGGTATTGCCACAAATCTGAGACCTTTTTAGGAGAAACCCATCAGCTGTCTGATCTGCCATTCTGTGGCTCCTGAGCAGTGCTGGATGAAGACATCCCCTAATCTGCCAGGGATTTGTGCTGGGTGAGCACTGCTGGCTAATCTGGCTCCTTTGAAAGCAGATGAACCAGTGGGAGCTGCTGAAACCACCACAGCCAAACAAGCAGGAATCTGGCCACATATCCATGTTCTGATCCCATGGTGGGAAGCTGGACACATGAATGCTTTGGTATGTGACATACTGGGCCTTGGAGCTTGGCCTCCTCCATTTAAGAGGGTCAGACCTGAAATAGTTCCAGACACTGATTTTTGTTTGGTTGTTTTTGGGGTTGTTCATGTGTTTGTTTCTTTGTTTTTGACATTAACTTTCTCTGAGTTACAGAACTGATCTTCTGTAGAAGGCCTTCCTTGTCTCCTGTCATTCAATGTAAGTTTTCCATGTCTTTCAGCACAATAGGAAAAGCTTAATACAACCACTTGACCAAAACTTTTTTTTTTTTCAAGATTCACCTCAAAGGACAGTGATGAGATCACCTATTGCACCAGGAGCCTGAGCTGTTTGCTGCCATTTCTAGGTTGTGGCCCTGAATGCAATGAAACTTTTGGGGGTTATTATTTTCTTGTTATGCAATTTATCAAATCCCAGTGAATAACAGACAAACTGCAGTAGATTTTTTGGTTCATCAGGTCCAAACAGCCTACTGAACTGTTTGGGGGTAGAAATTATGGAGAAAAAAACCACAAATAAAAATCAGAATTTCAACTCTGAGACAAATGTCTCTTTCTCTTTCTGCTGCCTTACAGCAGAAATAGTATCTAGAGATATTTTTATTTCCCTCTCAGCAGTGCCATTATCTTTGCCATGCCTTCTCCTCCCCTGAGCCCAGTTTCCCAAGGCTGTTCCAGGCTTTGCCTACAACCCTTCTCCCCATTCCATTGTCCTAAGGCAGGACCAGATAGATCTTTTCCCAGTCTTCCCTGGAGTGAGGGAAGCTCAGGAGTCCCAGGGAGTCAATCCTGGCCAATGACCTTCTGAGCTAGACCACAAGAAGTGTGGCCAGAGGGTCAAGGGGGAGGATGCTCCCCCTCTACTCCACTCCTGTGAGATCCACACCCGGAGTACTGCACCCAGGTCTGGGTTCCCTGGTACAGGAAAGACAAGGACCTGTTGGAGTGGGTCCAGAGGACCTTTTCCTACAAGAGAGGCAGACAGAATCACTACACAAGGGTCTGCAGTGACAGGAAAAGGAGCAGAGGACAAGGAGCAGTTGTTTTAAGCTGAGAGAGGAAAGCGTTAGATGAAATATGAAAAAGACATTTTTAAAAATGAGGGACTTGAGGCCCTGGCACAGGTTGCCCAGAGAAGCTGTGATTGCCCCATCCCTGAAAGTGCCCAAGGCCAGGCTGGATGGAGCAACCTGGGCTAGTGGAAGGTGTCCCTGCCCATGGCAGAGGGGTTGTCACTTGATGATCTTTAAGGTCCCTTCCAGTCTAAATCATACTATGATTCTACATTCCTATAAAGTAATGTTAGAGATCAAAGGTACTTTCTGGAGACAAAGAGACTGCCAGTGTGTTCTGTGGTCCCATTGCAATGTCACAGAGTGATCAGCTGTCAAGGGGGAATTAAAGAAAGGAAAGGAGGGAGAAAGGCAGTTTTGTTCATGAAATAACTTCCCGAAATCATTCACTGCTCTTCAAATTTTCATTGTAACTTCTTGGTCTCACCTCTAAGCCCTCTTTCACATCCCTGAAACTTCCTGCAAACCCACATCTTCATTCAGAACCCCACTGATCCTTCTTGTCACCCATCATCACATCGATCTCCATAAAAACCTTCACACTTCTGTCACAGCCACAAAATGCGATTTTTCGCCTAAGACACGTCAAATCAGCTGCGTACAAGGCATAGGAAAAAGATTTAAGATGCCACAACAGCCTTAGAGAAATCACTAACAGTTGCAAACACGGGATTTGAAGTGAGTACAAGTGCTCCTGAACATCTGTATTTGTATGTGTGCCTGCACAGTGGGGTGCATTGTACAGCCTATGTGGTAGAGACTGACACTGCTCCAAGACTTATCTTGCCTTTCTAATTAAGTATTGAGTAGTAAAAGAATTAAATTACAATGGTTTCTGCACCTGTTTGACTTTCCTCATTATGACAAAACGCAGATCGATGCATGTGGGTTCATTGAAAAAGGGACTGGTCTCAGTGTGGAAGAAAATATGATTGGTAAAATCAGAGTTTTCTCATTCTCTTTGTTTTTGGTCTTTCAGATGAATTTTCTGTGGCTGGACAGAGAAATACAGGAAACAAAATCAGAAGTGCTCCAGGAAATATTTTTTTTCACAGTGATACTGCAGCCAGTCTACTGGAGCTCTTTTAGGAACACTGGTTGAACTAAAACTGAGAGAAAATTTAAATTGATGTACATAAACTTTATTAACCATCCAGTTAGGATGAGATTAATTGCAACCAGGAGCTCTCTCTCCCTGACTATAAAAAGAGTCTTGATGAAGAACTTAAAACAGTTTTACAGTCCATGTCTAAAGTGGAGGAAATGGATGCTGCCTTAAGTGACCCTCCAGATGTTCAATTCTCAGCCTCTATACCAGGGACATATGCTTAAAGTTATGCTCCAAAAAATATGTGTTTAAATTTAGCTATAGCATAGATATGTTAAAATGATAGAAAAATGTGAGGGGGGAAGAAATATCACCAAATTTATCATCAAATTTATAGGACTTTAATTGACTATTTTATCTTAAATTTAATCATGACTGAACTTCTAATATTCTGTTTTTATTATGATAAAACATATTGCTTACTTTTTTTTTTTAAGAGGGTCAGATGTTCTAGAAGGATTTAACACAAAGAACTATTCACCCAGACTTCATTGTGCTGAAGAAATATTTGAGTTAATTCTAGTAGTTGTCCAAAACTCCCTCTCTCTTGCTCTCCCTCTTCCCCTGTAGACATATATATATTTATGTATACACAGTAGCTTTTTGCTATATAGAGTGATATAGGAACAGAGTATAGTATGACTGCATGGAAGTAAAATGGCATTAAAATAAAGCATCTCTCCCAGAAAGGAGAAGGTCAGTACAGATTAACCAAACTTTACAATTAAATGGGAAGCCCTGGTCAATGATCCCTATTTCCCTTTCTTTCTTAACATCCACCCACTCTGCTGAGCACCTTGCTGATGTTAATTTATTCATCCTTACTAAATAGTGAATCCCCTCCACTTGAGTTGGTCACTGAGCAAGCAACAAAGGGACAAGTTTCTACAGGGACACCAGGATGAAAATGAAATCAGGAGACAAAAGTAGAACTTGTTTGTGCTGGGATTGAAAACATCAAACATTTGACCTTCCATTTAGGAGGAAAAGAAACACATCCCTTTCCCTACACAACTTTTTTTCAATGTATTTTAGTCACTGAAGTGCCATGGGGAAGTGGAACATTGCCAGCTGCATCCAGGAGCTTCTGTTGTTGATATTTATTACATTAATTACACTTTATTTCATTAAAATAGCACCCAGGATTCCCTGTGGAGTGCAGTCTCTGTGTTACACATAAAGCATGTTCAGGGCATGATGGTGAGGTCTGCTTCCTTAAATGACAGGGCAAGGGAATGGCATGTTTGTGAGTCAAACCTGAACCTAGTCAGGAATTCCAACACTAACTCTTTTGTGCTTCTATGAAATGGACATTTATCTGCTTATTTGTAAAAATGCATGGTGTACCAGTCCCTGGGGAATTTTATTGTTTTAAAACAGAGACATCTACAGCTCTGAAATTACTTTAGGGTTAACTAGAGGAGTTGGAAAAAAAGAATTTTTAAAATATAACCACTGATTCTTTGTAAGTTCCAATTTATATATGCAAAATATTTTCTCAGTTAAACAAAGTGTGTGCCAACATCCACTGGCTTTGTTTAAAACACAAATGAGATTTTGTTATCTGTGAACCAAGATGTTATAATGGACCCATCCCTTAAAACACCTCCTAGTTCTGGGAAGCGAAGGGAAGGAAATCATAAAAGCTGGAAAAAACCCCCAAGATGATGAAGTCCAACTTTTGACAGTATCAGCATGAACCATATCACATCTGCTCATTTTTCTGAACACTCCCAGGGATGGTGACTCCACCACTTCCCTGGGCAGCCTGTTCCAATTCCTAACCACTCTTTCAGTGAAGAAATTCCCAATATAAAAAAAATCCCATGAGTCTGCAGCTGGTGAGGTTTATACAAACAGTTTTCTGATGTGATTAAGCAAGGAGAGACTGTTTTCCTTGCACTGACGTTGTAGAAACCAAGTTAATACTTAAAAATAGACACAATTCCTGTCTCAAAGTCATTGACTGGTCAAAGTTGAAAGTATGCTCAACACTGAGGTGAGGTTAATTCAATGACCAGGATAATAAGAGTTTTGGCAATTTTATTATTTCCTTGAATGTTTGAACACACTTATCCAGGTAGTAAAAGCTGTTAGTTTTGAACATAGAATAATAGGATGGTTTGGGTAGAAAAAGAACCTTTAAAAGTCATCTAGTTTATCCCCTGACATTACTGTTCTGGTTATCAAACCTTGTTTTCAACCATATTTCATTTCCTACATAAAATAATATCATAACATCTTGAGAATCTTCAGATATCAAATATGCGGGTGATACTTTTCTGAATATAGAAATAGGAAAAGAGTAATAATATCTTACTAAATACACCATTTTTTTAACAGAAATAATTCGTTATTAAAGTTTTTTTTTCAGGCTTTATTGGAGTCAAGAACCCCAAGAGCTGGGTCAGAGACTAGTTTTTCTCACTGAGAAAATTCCTGCCCCATTCCACAATGAGTAGGAGGTTGGATTATATGACTCCAAAATTCTTTTTTTGTGTCGATTCCTCCAGAAAGCATTCACCCAAACAAGCAGCCAGCATATCTGATGTTCCTTTTCTACCTCAGTGATTTAGTCACTGCTCCTACCTCACACTTGTTCCTGTGTCATAGGAACACCATGTTGCTGACACAGATGATATCTCCTTTTAAACTGTGCTTCCTTGGTTTTTTATAAGGAGTGGCACTGGTAGGTAGGTCTAGAATGTACCAATTTAGTGGGTTTTGATGTTTTTTTGATGTTTTGATGTTTTTTTCCTTTCTTCCTAGCAGCAGAATTTTAAAAAATATTAAAATCAAGAGTCTCAATCATGGTGCTTGTTCATCCAGAAATTTCCCACATCAGGAAGGTTTCTTGCCATGAGGGTGATTGAATGGCCTTTTGCTGTGTGTGTCATTGCAGTAACTACAGCTCAATTAAAAAATAAAAATTTCAAAAAGCAGGTTTGGGAAAGAACTATTCTCCACATTAAGGCGATGAAGAATGGTGGTGAATCTGGAAGGAAAAAAGGTCCCTACCAAAAGCAATCTTGAAAATGTGGTTTAAGAGGTTTCTGTTTTTTTGTTGGTTTGGTGGTTTGTTTTTTTTTTTTTTGGGTATTTTTTTTGTGGGGAGGGAGGGTTTTTAATTTTGTGGTTACATTTTATAAGAAAAGGAATGTTTGAACTAAAAGATTTGAGATTTAAAAGAAAAAAAATCCCATTTAAAATGTCAGTAAAGAGGAAACTGTAAATTCCAGGTATGTGTCTATACTTGAGTGTATATATATATACACACAAACACAACACACAGACATACTGGTGACTATATTTAATTTATAGTTAGTAGGCTGATATTCAATGAAATTTCTCTTATAGATAAAAAGAACAACTAGTTCTTTAAACTTTTGTCCTTTTGCTACGTGATTTAGAGAAAAGCACAAGAGAGTAATTGTTCTCTACTCAATTTCTACTCTTCAAGTAATTTGCTTGCACAGTGCCCATTGAAGTAAGCCCTGAAGGTGCAGTTCCTGCAGTTCTGGAGGACAACAAAGTGAAAAATCCCTTTGGAAGCCTACTAGTCTTCCTTTGTGGTCAAAAGAGGAAATTGGTAATTCTAGATTTCAGTTCACCTTATCCTTCCAGAAATACTAAAATCTCCCGTAGCATTCAGGTCATGCCAACTTTTTTTCCAATTAACTTCTAAGAGAAATCAAGCAACTATGATGCAGGCATCTGTATTTGCAGGAATGCCATAATGATACTTCACTTGGGAATTCTGTTGCTGTGTCCTGTTCCACTTCAAGTGATTTTATTCCACTCATATTATTTGTGATGATGTCAATGTTTTTGCTGAAGTCTACAGTATTTACACAGATAAATCACAGAATTGCAGAGTGGGTAAGATTGGCACAGGGTGCCCAGAGGAGCCTCATCCCTGGAAGGGTTCAAGGCCAAGTTGGATGGGGCTTGGAGTAACCTGGGATAGTGGAAGGTGTCCCTGCCCATGGCACAAGTGATGGTCTAGATGACCTTTAAAGGTTTCTTCCAACCCAAACTATTCTGTTGTTCTATTCTAAAATTATACAGCCACTTAAATATAGGTGTCTTCATCTGCCAGCTAAATCCCATGCTTCAGTTCCACTGCCCCCAAATTGTTTAGTAGTGAAAGTGCTGCAAGAAAATGTTGTCAACTAGCAGTATCACTCTCAGTTTTGAGATATTACAAAGGTGACAAAAACACCCTTCAGTTGTCAATATAGTGTTTCCCTGCCCAGCCTCTCAAGCTCCACGTCAAGCACAAGCTACAAAAATCTAGTTGTGCTATTGCTTCGTTCAGCATTAAAGCTGCAATTGATAATTCTGATTTTTATGGTTTGGTTGTTTTGCAATAATTGTTTAATAATACAGTTTGCAATAATAAGCATAGTAGAATGGGATTATAATTAAGCACGTTCAGTTTTGCAGGATCTAGGAGCTGTTGGTTAATGAAGTTCAATGTGATACTGTCAGTAACCAACGCAATAATTGGTTACAGAGAAAAGGCAATTTCAACAAATGCTCCTCATGCAGGTGGCTGGGAGAAATTGCTTTCACTCAATTATCTCCTCAATTATTTTGGATGAATGAGGCAGAATCCTTTAGCTCATTATAAGCCCAATTCCACAATAAGTAAGTAAATATTTTGACACAGTGTTGAAACTTCTGCAAAAGCATCTATAATATTTATAAGCATTAGAGTGGTCACATATTGTATCATCATCATTTGGTGCATTCAGTGCCAACTAAAGGAAATTAATGATTTCAGTAGCCAATATCACTGGAGTAATATTTTAATACTGTGAGTAGTCAGTAGGTTTCTGGAATATTGTCAGAGATTTTTATGGTTTATAAATACCCATGTCTGGTGTCATTTCTAAGAATGGAGCACTAAGCAATAGGAAACCATTTGTCCTGGTTATGGGGTAACCTGTATGTTATCATACACTGTGTTGGAAAAGCAATATCCATCAATTTAGGAGTAGAATTTGATATTAATTTACATCAGAGACCAGACTATATTTAAAAAAAAAAAAAAGATAAATATCTGAAGACTCATTTGATATGGTTGAGATCCAAACATTGTCATCTTCCCTTCACCTCCCTGTTCATCCTGAAGGAAGAACAGGAGATTTCCACCACTCTGCTGGCTGCCCAAAAAGCCAACTGTAACATTTGACTGGAGCATTTCAGAATGAACATTCACAGTCAAAAATTATTGCCAAGATTTAGGTAATCCCTTCCTGCATTTGCATATGTTTTGTCATTCAATAAAATCACACTCTTTGATGCATTAACTCTGTGCCTTTGTCAGAGGGTTTTATGGAAGCTCTCCAGGTGATTCAACATGCAACACCTCAGGGAATTAATTTTTTTTTTCCTTTTCAGAGATGTGTCTACCACCTCTGTTCATCTAGCAAGCTGCTGGATCTCTTCTACCTCACACAGGTATAAAATTCAAATTTGAGATACCCCTCAGACAGCAAAGACTTGCTTAGAAGTTTTTTGAGGAAACCCAATGTGGCCATGAGAAACACTTGTAGCAGGCATGGAAAATTTCAAGTATTGCTGGCAAACACCTCTCCCAGGTTGGCACCAGGAACCCTGACCCACTGATGTTCAAAAGCCATCTGGAATGTGGGAAACCAGCTTTGGATAGTTCTGCTGGAGCAGGGAGGGTGGACAAAGGGACATCCTGAGGTCCTTTCCAACCCCAACTGTTCCAAGATTCTGTCTTCCAGACCACCAGACTACATGGCTGCTCATTTTCCTTGTATTCATGTACAATATTTATGATATTATAACACCTGTTGAATCATAAAACAATTCCTAAAATTGATCACAAAAGGGGAACCAAAGAGGAATCAATACAACAATGGGCTGAGTCTCATGGAGTCTGGAATTCATGAGATATCCCTGTGAGAATG
>WBND01000899.1:268949-287841 GCA_013398595.1 Tychaedon coryphoeus
AGGAAAGGAAAGGAAAGGAAAGGAAAGGAAAGGAAAGGAAAGGAAAGGAAAGGAAAGGAAAGGAAAGGAAAGGAAAGGAAAGGAAAGGAAAGGAATACAGAACAAAAAGTTCTCAGAAACAGAGGCTTCAATTTGGATAACAATTAAGTCCTTTTTATATCATAAAGACATAAAAAGACACAGGACATCACCACTTCAAGGAGCCAATTAATGTTTTTAAGTTTTTCACTGGAACCAGCCAGTAGACAATGATAAGTTTGGCTTTTTCAGACCACGTTTATTTCCCCAGACTGTTTCCATTTTTTCAGCTGATAAATGGCTGTTACAATTTCTTGTGATTATCAATGGTATCTCAGGATGTCTTTGGCTTCTGGGAACCCCAGCTGTACTTTAAGCAGGCCAGATGCAGTTTTCAGGGATATTTGTAGTATGAAAGTTTAATTCCCAGGCTCACATCTGCCAGGCTGGCTGGAAATATCTCTGCCAGTATTTTCCAGCAGAAAATTTTCCAGTTTTCTTCTGCTCAGTCATTTTCCCTTTCTAACCAGGCCACCTTTAAGGCTGCTCACACTGAGGCCTCTGCAAGATCCAGTCTGATTATGCCACCTGCTTCCCCTTTCCAGTTGGAAATTCAGTCCCTCCTGAAAGGATGTTGCTCTCCTAGTGTAAATATCCACCTCCTCCAGTGTGAGCACCTCTATTTCTGCCAAGGAAAAGGAAGAATTCTTGAAAAAAATCTAAGCTATAACTCCAATTTAAGCAGAATTTGGGCTGGCTATACTACATATGTATGCACGATGCTGTGGAGCTGAAAGAGATCAAGAAGCAGGGGTTATAAATCATCACTGATCCTTTCCATCAGAAGAATAAATAGTATTGATGATGATGAGAAATATGGAAAATCTAGAGAAAAAAAATAAGAAAAGGAGAGGAACTGCAGAAATTAAGGACTGAAACTACTGTTAGCCACTGAACAAAATGTCAAGAATAGGAAAAAACAAAAAGCCTTATTTTGGACTCAATAAAACCAATCTGCTTTCTGAGTGATCTGAGGAATTCCAGCATGCTTTCAGTTTTTAAGACTATTAGCCTGAAAATATTTTTCTTCAATATGTACTGCACATGCACACAAGGCTCAATTTGCTCTTAGGTGCTCATGTAACAAAAGCAAGATCCTTGCAAATAGCTTTGGAAAAATCTGTCCATAAAACAAGTTTCTAAGGTAAATTTTATTTTATCCTGTTAAATGTTTTACCTCTGCCATGAGCTGCCTTGAAGCACTGTCCTCATGATGCACAAGGGAAATCTTATCTGATATTTATGACCAGTTTTGAACTATCCACAGAGAACATGACTGCTTCCCCCACACTCCCAAGGATTATAAACCAAGAATCTGCTGTTTCTTCTTACTTGAATAAATGTTTAGGTGAATCAGTTCCCTTTACAGCATGTGAAAATTATCTTTTTTAGCATCCGATTGTGAATTTTCTGTTTTTCCTGAGATTTTCTGTGCTTAGGGGTGACAAAAAGAAAAGAAAGGATATGTGGGAGCTGCAAGAAGTCAGAAACAAGGACTTTTGGGACTGCAGCAGATCGATTTATAGTGCTTACAGATTGCATGCCCAGATAATTTCAAAGCACATGGTATGAAGGGGTCAGATCAGCCTCGTGCCAACATTTTTTGCAGCATCAGGCAAGACTGTCACTTAAGACCCAGCCAAGAGATTTACAATGTAAAATGGTTAGTGCATATGGGCATGAGATTGCCTAAAGTCCCCAGCTGCCAGCGTAGACAAAGCCTTAATTAGCCAATAATGCTGGAAATTTGTGCTTCTATGGAAGTTTTCTTTATTCAACAAGCAGCTCCCCAAATAGTACTGAATTGAAAACAACAACCAGTTTGACAAGGAACCCAGGAATGTGGCTTTAGGTCAGTATATATTAACTAAAAATTCAATCAGCTAGCTAAAGGTAAAAGTTTATCGTTATATCTCATGAGACATTTGGTACACTAAGTGACTGAGAACATGTTTCTTTTCAAAGATTAGATATCTGTGTTTGGGGATCTAATTCCTCAGCAAGAAATCTGATTACGTGGCCAGTTTTATAGATCCAGAGAACGCAGTGTCCATGAGGGATATAAGAAACTTGTTCTGCAGACAGGAACTGTCTGTCCACATATCTGGGCTAAGAAATTCAACAGGTTTTAGGGATTTAGATTCAGTTCCCTGTAGGTAACAAAAATAGCAGCTTGTATATATAACTTTATTCAAAGCCACCAAATGAGACAAAATCCTTTCATTGGTTTATTTTATTGTTTGAATTTATAGTATTTTTTATCCCTTATTTTCTTGCTGAATGAAATGATGCTGCTGCAAAGGATGTTAAACCTTAGGCAGAGAGGTGCACTTTATTTTGTAGTTTTAAATATGCAAGACAGTACAAACATAAGTTTGTTTATTTGTTTGTTTGTTTTCCTCAAATACTCCCAAACTTGTCTCAGATTCTTGACATTCTTTTGCATGTAGGGGAAAGAAGAGCAGAAATATAAAAACATTATTTCCAAAAACACAAGAATTCTGAATTACTTGCTGTGCTGGAGCAGAGTCAAAGTGTGTAAGGTACATACAGGCATGCACGACAGACCAGCTTAATTCTGATAAGAATGACTGAGATGTCTCCAAAATGAAACACTTGCCCTCTCCCATTTGTGTACTGTGCTCTTTAATTCTGGACTGGTCTCAATGGTTTCAGAAATTTTCCTTGACAGAAGGAGAAAACCCTCACAATATATATCATCTGTATTTTTCATATGGCTAAAAGTCCTTAGTTGCAAGTGGACACACCTTCTTCAGGGCTGGTTCTGAAACTCAAACCTTCATGTTTAATGGACGAACAACATCCAGGACAGTAGTGAGAAATCAACCCCAGGTATTGTTTGAGCTACAAAAACTATCCTGCATTGGGAGAAAAAACCTTTCATTGTGCCAAACCTTTTTTAATTGTGCAACAGCTGTGTGCTGCTAAGCACTATTAATACCCACACTTGGCTTCAGAGCTTGGTGGATTGTGCTGTAGGTAAGCTCTCCCTGTAACAGATAAAGCATGGAAATGAGTGAGACAAGAATTTCTCTTCCAGTCCCAACACTTTATGGAAGTTAGAATTCAGCAGTCTGAAAATTAGATAAGTACTAGATATTAGTTTCTCTCTTTGGGTTACAGCTGCAGTACCAGAGAAAAAAGATCACTCGTCCTCTTTGGAACAGACATGAAGATTTTGTTCTATTTTACATCACTTCAAAATTTCAAAGGGTAACTAATGAACTATGCCCTTGAACCAATGAACTAATGAACCCGTGCCCCAAAAGAACCCTCTGCATAAACTGTCCTCACATTTGCAACAATGAACTAAGCAATAAGTGAAGAGCTGATAGGAATTTTTGTGGCTATTTGATATGGCTTTAGCAGTGATGAGCTGGTGAATCCATTACAGGTCCAGGGAAGGGGATTTGTCTTCCTGCTTGCTTTAAAAAACAAGGGTTTGTATTACCAAATGTGTTCATATTCAGTGCATAAAGAACTGCCTGACACATCAACAGAGATGGGATGTGCTGTTATGGCCTTTAAACCCAGAAGATAAGTGAGTTTATATCTCTTTAAGAAATAGAAAGGGTAAGTGGTAAATTATATATCTGGGAGTGCAATGGCTCCCCACTGCCCAAATGTGATGGTTCCTGTGGGCTTACACCACTGGTACAAAAGCAGTGTCAAACGAGGCAGCTTCAGTGGAGCAGGTGCAGATATTTTGCCAGTTATGTTGTCAGAACAGAACTTTGTGAAGTAAAACCACACATAGGTCTGAAAACCCTGTACTGGTTCCTGTAAGTGCACCACTGGTAGAAAAACACTTACTTTAAGAGTGCTCTGCAATTGACAGGATGTTCGTTCTTGTGGTGCAATGCAAATTATCTGTATTAAAAACTCATTTCCAAATCTATAAAAACTATGTCTGCTTTACTCTATAGTTACATTATGGCCATATTACAATCTTCCAATTGGCCTTTCTTTTCTATTAAGTCTTGCTGCCTATTAAGTAGAAATATGCCCCCTTCAAATCTCCTTGCCAATCTAACTCTTTACTGAAATAGCTAGACCCTCATAATATTTTTTTCTCAATTTTATTTCCATTGACACCACTTGATAGAACTTGAGAAGATGCTACTATTACAAAGTTGCTTCCAGCTTTTGATCTCCACTGAATTCTCAGAGAATCTGCAATGTCTTGTTTTCCAGGTTTCTGAACACCTGAAGAAAACTCAAGGCATCTTGCAGATTTCTAAACTTTAAGGAGATGATCCAGTGTAGCCTTTTCATTTTCCCTGGATAAAAAGAAAAGAATCTACTGCAGAGAATGTTTTATCCTACTTTTCAGACATCTGCAAAGAAGTGGAGCTCTCTTGCAGTTGTCCATCTCTCTTCATCTACTACATGGGGAGCCCAGAGAACCTGTTAAACTGGACATTTAATGTGAGAAGATTAAGTTGGGTCAGATCAATTCTACTCTCTGCTGAACTACTGTATACTTGGATTTCAATGGAGTAATTATCAATCAGATGAAAACCAGAACAAATAAATGTGATCTTATTTCTTAAAAAAAATTCCTCAAATACATATACATATATATATATATATAAAATATCCTTTTTTTAATTCTGGAGTCAAATTAAGGAATTTTTGTATCGTATAGAAAAATGTTGCACAAGAGCACACTCCTAACTTTTGCTCAGGCAAAAATTCAAGGACTTGAAGAACAGGAAAAAAGAAGAAGCCTGGCATTTAAGCAGACTGACATCTGTTTCATTAACAGACAACCTGGATAACTGGGGTTTGTGTGTAAGAGGTTTTCCTTTGTCATAACTCTTCAAACTGGAGAAACTATTTAATCAGCTTCAGAACTGCATAATCCCTTAGCTTTGATATTTTCCCCTCACAGCACTTAGCAATGCAAACAATGTTTAGAATACCTGGAAGCATTGCAGCAGATTCACAATAGCAACCTGTCTTTGTCTGCCCATGTGAAATTATTCCTGAGACAAAAATAAACAAACAACAACAACAAAATAAGACACTACCAAGAGAAAATTACTGTCATTTGGGAAACTCATATTAATTGCCTACAGTCATAGTCAATGTGAACCCACTCAGCAAGGAATATTCAACATTATGATTTGAGTAGTCCCCAGAAAATCAGCTTTTCTGTTTTAAGTCAGCTGCACACTTTAACAACTGGCAGAAGAGGATTTTCACTGAGATAGTTGCTCCATTGATCTGGAAATGACAAGATTTAGGACATGCATTTACATAGAACAGAGGTGGGGACAGCTTGAAAAGTTAGCAGAGTATGGAAATTTTCAAGAATGTAAACCTGAGGTTTCCATCATGGACCAGATGTGTGCCCCCAACAGGCACTGCCAAATAGGTTATCCTGGGTAACTAAAGCTGTTTCAGACTGGCAGTAAGAAAGTCAGAAAAATGAAAAGTAGAAAATGTTGAGAAGAAATGCAGGAGTTATTCAAGCAGATAAAGCTTTTTAAAAAATACTTTTACAAAAAACAAACAAAAGCAGAAGATCTCATCCTCTGTGAACATCTCTAGAGTGGAAGAAAATCAAGTTCATTAATCTCTCCTCAAAATATCTGGGGGAAAGAGGGAGATGGAAAAAAAAAGGCAGAATGGCCCAAATCCTTCCTATTGATCCCTGTGATCTCTGTGATTGTCATGGTGCTCTGATTTCCTCAGGAAAGCCAATAAATGACCAATGTGTTTCTGTTGTTATTGAACCTTTCCTTTATCAGTGTAGGGAGTTGTTCCCTTCCACAATATTAATGCTGATGAAAATCTCATTTTTTTTCCTCATAAGCTTCACACAATACCTAAACCATAAGATGGGACCTTTTTTTCTCCACATCTTTGTCCCACCTCAGTTTACAACACTTTTCCCAGTGTATTTTTTCCTGTTTAGCTGCATACCTGCAAGAATCAGAGGTATTGTGGTAATCAATGCAGAATCAGTGGCAGCTCCTGAGATTTTGCTGGATTTTTAAGAAATCAGTCATCTGGAAGAGTTGTAACAGCAAGTGAGTTCCCCTTGACATATCAAATCTCATGGAGATTTATCTTACTGAAACTATGAACTATTTCTGAGCAGACCCACTGCTTCCTGAAATATTTAACTGTTACACTGCAGCTGAATGACACAAGGTTGTAAAGTGCAGAAAGTGTCAGGAGCCTCAGAAGAAAAGGGGACATTTATCAGTGCTGGCAGGACTGGCATGGAAATGGCACAAACAGCAATTAGGAAAATGGTGAAAGTGTTTCATTCCACCTTTGAATAACTATAAAAACAGGTTGACATGACTATTTAATAATGAACGTGATTTTTCTTTGTTTCTCTGTTTATAGATTCATTCATAACCTTGTTCAAAGTTTTAATTAATTACTCAGTAAACATTTTTATGAAAAGGATTTTCATCTGGTTTTAACAAATCAAACAAAGCTACAAACAAACAAAACCTCTCCCAACCTAAGCAGAAGGAAAAAATTTTATTCTAAAGTCAAAATTTTGAGAGTTCAGAAGAAATTATGGTCTTTTACTTCAGCAATTTTAAGACAGACATCTGTGTCCAAGAGCTCTCCATCAACGTAGCAGTGTAAGTATTTCCAAAAGCAATAGATCTGGTCTTCAGTTGTCCAAGTGGGTTAAATCCTGCTCCAATTATGTATTTTTCAGTCTAATCACTACAGGACATCTATATGATTATCTTAGACCAGACACCAGACCTTTAAATATGAAAACTTTATTGAAAAATTATCTCACCATTCATACCTAAATATGGTTCTGTTATCCTTTGATATAAAAAAGAAAAATACCATCTGTTTTGCATAGCTCTGATCAGTAATAAACCCTTGTTCTTTTCTAAATGGAGTGAAAACTAATATGAAGAAACATTTTCAGTGCAACTATAACCTATTTCTAGTAAGGTAATTTTGGGCTGCATGTGCAAATCTGGTGAGCAGAGCAGACCTATTGAAAAGTGAGACAACGGCAAGCGAGACTACAAAAAAAATAATAGTGAAAGAGCACACTTTTGTCTATAATTTAATTCCAAAATATAGTGTTTAGTAGCAAGATTAGGGCATAGTGAATGTGATCTGTTATTTGCTTTGGGGTGGGCTTTGAGCCAGGGAGTCATTCTGCCCGAGAGACAAAAGACTGCTCAGTGATCCTGCATCTTCCCGACACGTTTCCTCATACATTTTGTGAACTGTCTTTCCCCTCCCCTCTCCCTCTGTTATGTGAGCTGTGAACTGCTCTGAAAATCTGTCTGTGACAGACACTTGCAGTACTTGGTCAGCTGTCAGACAAGCATGAGGTGAAAGACTTCAAATATGGCATTGGGCTCACAAACACACACACACATAGAGAGAAACAGCCATCGCTGGCTACTGCTCGTGTCCAAGCATGGAAAAAACAACAACACACACCAAACCCCCCCAAATAAACCCAAGGGAGAGAGTGCTTCTATATAAGTCTGAGATCTTGCAAACAAAGAAGGAATATTTTATGGTTTTCACAGACTCACAGACACAACGGGTCAGGTTGGAAAGGAGCACAATGGGTCACCTGCTCCAACCTCTCTGATCAAGCAGGGTCATTGCAGATCGCTTTTTAGTTTGTGCTCAAAGTGAAATATCCTCTCTGGGCCCTGTACCTAACAAAAGGATGTTGTCTTCTTCTACAGCACCCTGCAAACACAATGCAGAACCCAGGGAAACCAAAGGAAACATCCCAGCTGGATCTGAGATCAGATCCTGAAAAGCCTTCTTTGTTCCAAATCTCACCAAACAGAGCATCTGGGCTGGAGTACACAAATCACACAAACTCTTTGATTTCTTTTTGACTCTGACAGAGATATTTTAGATCCCCTGGGCTGCAGGATTCTTTCAGTGTAATTTACAAATCTTAAAAAACTTGGCCCACATGAGTATGTCTAATACTGAGAAGTATTTCTAATGTCTCTGGATGCTTGTAGAAAACCGAATTTTACTGCCAGGGATTACAGGAGTAAGGATTTGTTCCTCAAGTGTAGACATCTACAATTAGATGTGTGAATTTCAATCCTGCCATAGGCTCACTCCCTGTCACTGCAGAGATATAGACACCTGTAGAGGGTGGTTCACCCTTTCTAAAATTGAGAAAAAAACATGTCAAATATAAATTCGATAGAAGTGTCTGAATTTTATTTCATTGAGCCCTAAAATGGACTAAATGGTTACCATTTAGACAGCTGAGTGTCCATTCCTCTCCCTGAGAGTTCTTCTTGGCTATCTGAGATGCCCTGTCAAATCTGAGTCAGCCACCCAGGCCTGTCAGATATTACAAAACGTCAGTGAGAAGCTCCAAATATCTGAACCAGTAGCTAATGTTGAGGCAGAATATTTTACAGCATCTGAGGACAGTGCCAGGCACTGAAGTGGAGACAAATGAAACCAAATTTGAAGGAAAGTGACTAAATCAGACAGTGGGCTGCACTCAGCTGGCCAAAGTTTGGTGTTTAGTATCATGTACCCCCAAAAAAGAGCAAGGCAGGCAAAACACCAGAACAATTAGTTCCTGGATATACTCAAAGAGAAAAAAGAAGCAGTTGACAGGCTATGCCTGGTAAATCCCCAGAGCTGGAAGCATAGCTGAGGCCAGGTAATTTGACTTACCACACATGAAATAATGGGGATATGATTCATTTGCCTCCATGCAGACATTTAGTGTTATTTTAAGTTCTGCAGGATGTCCTACCTTGCCTCCATCTGACACTCCAGAAGGGGAGTCTCCCATAAGTGCTGTGTAATACCTGTTAGTACCGGGCATATGTCTCAAATATGCTACAGCAAAATTGGCAACAGACGTCCATGTTTCAGCAACAAAATCCTCTCGAAGGCGCCCACTGTTCCAACTTCCCTGAGCATTTGGAGATCCCACCTTGCAAGTTGTCACCCAAATAGCACAGAGCAGTGTCAGCCAGTGATGGCACAGACCAGAGCAGTCTGGTGTGCAATCCAAGAGACTCCCATTCCCAGCACATGGCTCCGTGAATGGAGATTTTTGTTCCTTCCTTTCCAGCCACGAGCGGGTTGGTTTCTTATCCCAAGTAACCAGCAACAGGACAACAGCAAATGGTCTCAGATTGTGCCAGGAGAGGCTAAGATTGGATTTTAGGAAAAACTTCTCCAGGCATTAACTCAGGCATTAGAACAGGCTGCCCAGAGAAGCTGTGGGGTCACCAGACCCAGAGATATTTAAAGATGTGCAGATAGGGCACTGAGGATTAGTGGTGACCTTGGCAGTGCTGGTTGATGATCTGAGAGGTCTTTTCCAGCTTAAATCACATCAATTCTGTGAGTCTATGATTCTTGCAAATAATCCAAGCTTGTTCAGTCTTCTCTACATTTAATGCTGAGGACACATCCAGAGAGGATGCTCAGACCCTTCTGGTGCATGTTCAGTATTCAGGTTGAGACCATGCAGTTCCCATAATAACATTTTTTCAAGAGAAGGTGAAAGGAAATCCTGTTTTTTTTGTGCAGAAGTTGAGCTCCAACTATGACTGAGCCACAATCTTCCTGGATGTGACAAGCAACTCTTTTCTTCTTGTTCCCTTCCATCTCATCCTGTAATCAACATTACTTCTTTTCTGAGATTACCTGAGTGGGCACATCCATTGATGCTTATCAAATATGTCCAGAAACATCTTTACCACTGAAATTTTTAGTATCCTTGGGCATTCTTGACAGAGAGGTAATAATCAGAATTTCCTCCTGACAATGTTGAACTTTTTCACTTCTCTCCACTGCTCTGTTCCTTCTTATTTTCCTTTGTGATGAACACCAAGAAGCCCCAGTTAATCTCCAAAAATTCAGCCTTCATGTAATAACATATTTGGCTTTCTCTTCACAATTTAGCAGTTAGTATTCTCTTCTCCAGCATGAGAAACCCCACAAACCAAAGAGGAGCTACAGAATTTCTCTGTGAAGAGAAGAACAGAAAAGATTTATTCTTCAGGGATGTTCATGAGTTATTCCCTTCCTTCACCAAAATTTCCTCTGCTTCTGCTACATGTTTAGCCCAACAAGGTGAACTTTTAAGTATCCTTTTCATTAATAAGTTGAATATAAACAATTAAAATTAAAAGACAGAATTAAAACTACATGATACTTTTGCAAAGGCATTCAATAATCATAATATTATGATTACAGGTAGTTTGGGATGTTAACTTTGGGATCAAAGGAAACATGTCCCAGAGATACCTGTTAACTTTTAAATTCTGTGAAAAGAGTCTTCCTCAAATGTAGATGCTCATGGTTATTAAATTAAATCCATTTCAGGTGCATAAATGACCTGTAGAAAGTGATCTTGATGGTCTTTGCAATATTCTTTTCTTCAGAATGTCTCGTTATCTTTCCTGTAATGTTTGGTTTTCGGTGGATTCAATGGGGATGTGCCTATATAAGCTATCAATGCAGGATATGGCCACAGATATAATGTATAGACTTCAAATACTTCTTAAAAAAAAATCAAAATGCACAATTTTGTAGAATTATCTCTATTTCTTCCTTACACTGTTATCATAATTTTTGACTCAGAAGCTCTTTAGATCTGTTGATTGATAGAGTTTATTGCACTTTGTGTGTCTGTTAACATGGAATACCTGGCAAAAAAGGTTTATCTTTTATTATCTTTATATGATAGGATTTAGCATGATAATGGAGACAATATTACTACAAAACCATTTGGAATTATGTCCAGGTACTTGATAGCAGGATATGATTTCAAACTGTAGTAGAAAAGGGAATTAGTCCCAAATATTGTGGGATTTCTCAATAAAACTGGAAGCACATTATTCATAGAAATAATTATTAAGCTCCCCAAGAGTGGAAAATTTGTGTTTGAACATTTCCTGTGCATGGTGTTAAGACAAGGCCTTTTTGTGAGAGGCAGATCAAAAAGATTTTGGGTGTTTCCCTTCTGACAGGCCACAGGGTGTAATTCTGCACTGCCATTAAGAAGGACCTAAATATGCTCACTGCTTGGAAAACTACAAGTAGTGGGGAAAAACAGATTTGCACTGTGAACAAAATTCTCCTTGTCCAGTGCTTTTTTTTCTCTAAGTCAAGGAGAGTTAAATAAACACACAAAGGGATAAAGAAAAACAGAAATACAGCTTGGCAACAAAATTTTCTGCCACTTAGATACCTTAACAGAGTAAATTCTTAAAATCTATTTTTTAAAAGTCTATTTTCTTTTTTAAGCCTTTTTTAAAAAGTCTATTTTTTTATAAACTGCATTACTACTCTTAAATACAAGACACTGCTGCTCCTGTAAAGACTCTTGTTTTAGACTACCTCAGGGTCTGATCAGGCTAAAGACCTGAAAAATCACATTGGAAAGAAGAGAAACAAGGACTCCACTAGTCCAGTGCAGCAATCAATGATGAAACTGAATTTTGGAACTTTTCCATGGATGCACTTCAGTGATCCATGCTCAAAATAGAGTATGAAATACATATCAGGCATTTATAAAAATCCACAGGATGCTTCTGTTCTCTTTTTTTTTTTTCCCCAGGCACAAAATACTTATCATGAACCTTGCCTTCCATGACATCTAACATTTTCTTCTTGATATTTTAAAATCAGAATTGGTAACAGCAGGCATGCTGGGAATTAACTGTACCAAAGATCTAAAGGAGACATTATAGAAAAGAGTGGTATGGTATAAGGATGTGACACAGCCTTGCTATACTGCTAAGATAGTGGCAAACAACATCTCACCCTAAACACAGCGACACTTCTTTCAGATAAATTATGCAAATTTAATTTCATTTTTAGCTGCATTTCCCTTGTGATTGCTTGGTCGAGTAAATCCTTGAAACAGAATCCTTCTAAATAAATGCGCTGTTGCGAAATGCATTTGCTATGGCAGAAATCTGAAAATACTAAAAAAATAAATCTTCAGAGTCCTGCTGGCTTGGAGCTATTGGCTCTGGGAAGGGCTACAGAAGAGCCTGGGGTTTGTGCCCTCAATCAGAGTTAGGGATGGAAGAGCCATTGACCCTTGAAAGAATCATTTTAATCATCTTTAGGATGGAAGTACCAAACCTCAGTGATTCACTTTGCAATCTGTCTGTTCCTAGAGATACACAGTGGAGCCTTCAGGCTGCTGTTTTCCAAAGGTTGTGCTGATGTCACAGTGTTTCCAGCAGTTTACTGATAGAATTAAAGCCCTGGGAAACACAAAACTGAGGTAGAAATAAAAGCCGAGGCATTAACTTTCTTTAAGGATTATTAATATAGTTTGGAATCTCTGTAATGGACTCAAAGTATTTATCAAGCCATGTAATCTGAGGCTGCACTGAATTAACTCCCTGAGATAAATGCATATGATACATAGAAAAAAAATACACTTTTGTTCAGGTTAATAAAAAAATTATATGCTTTAATAATTGAGAAAATTCTTCATCATGTGGAATATGAGAAAATAATGTGGCTGATTATATCTCAAATTCCAGTGGGAAAATTTCCAAGAAAGTCTTTAAAAACAATACATTTATTGACCATTCCATTTGTGTAACAGGAATGGAATTCCAGCTGAGCATCTGGGTTTTCAGTTTGTGGTGGACAGAAAATGAGAGAGGTCCACCCATTTATAATGCAGGACTGAGGAACAGAAAGGGAGTATGGGGTTGTGAAGGTAAAATATCTCAAATATTTTGATACCTTTAATTCAAGCTTCTGCTTTATTCAGTGAACAGGGATGTCACAAGGTTGGTCTCAAGATGAACCTGGAGGTTACCCACCACTTTAAAGACCTAAAAATAATATTTAGATTGATAAATTTAGTTTAGCTTAGTCCTACCCTATGATAACAATTATTTTTTCCTCCACTGGAAAAAAGCTAATTATTTCTACCTCCAATTTTCTCTCTTTAACCAAGAAGTAGAAAAATACCAGGAGCATCTAGATATCTGAAGACTGCCTCCCACATACAAAATTAACTTAGCAGAATGGAGTTTCAAAGGCTTTTGTAACATTTATTCTAAGTCAGGGTCACTGTGTGGCCATAAGAACAGAACAATACTTTCAGAAGTTAAATTATTAAGATGGGAATCTAAGATAGGGAAACAGGTGTCTCTGTCTATTAAATAGTGAGAGAATCTGGACATCTATATCGTGCTAGATATGTATAATTTGGATATCTACAGATAGCTGAGAGAAATCTAAATTCTTTAGATAGTTTATTAGTACTTTTTGTTCTTGCTGTGATAGGCTCTGGGACCCTGCTCTGGGAACTCTAGAAGATGCTGTAGAAATCAGAATGAGTAGATGCTTTTCCTCCTTGATGTTGGATTGCTGGATACAAAATAAAAGAAGGGGGACAAATAAATAGGGATAGTAAATGGAGAAAATAAAAAAAAAAGTAAGTTTGATCTATATATACGATAATATCCACAGACTAGATCTAGCTTACCGCACTGGGTTATTTTGCAGATATCAAAACTAAGAAAATCCAGAAGAAACTGCAAATGTTTATTGATCACTCTCCCATAACAAAACTAAAGATGTTGAAAATATACCAATGAACAGGTTAAATTCATCACCAGATGCTGAAGGAGTCATGGTCAAAATCTGAAGAGTGAGTGAAATATGAATGTCAGGAGACAAAGAGGGGCTCTACATACCTGGAAAATGGAAACTGTAGCTTATGATTGATGAGGTGGAGTGCTACTGAAAATTTAAAGACAAGGAATTGAATTCTTTTTAGCAATGCTAGGCATAAAGAGTTTCTATAAATGCCTGAGAGTTAATGGGATTTGCTAGAGAAGTGAGGTTTACATAATCAGCCTGATGCAAACCTGCAAGGAGGGGCTCCTACACCAGGTGGCTGAGCTGCTGCTCAGAGGGACCTCAACAGGCTGGAGAAATGATCTTTTGAGATCCCTTCCAACCTGAGATGTTCTGTGATTCTGTGAAAATAAACTATAGGGAAAACTTCTGAAGTGTCATGACAGAACATTCACAGAAATGTTATCGGGTATAGGTTGTTGTTCTGAATCATTCTCTCGGGTTTATAGGCAGCTCTTACACTTGAGTGGGGAGGTGATTCACGAGGTCTCAGGGTATATTAGGCAGAGAGATGACTGAAAAACACAACAGGATGCAGTCTTTACCTTATGATCCATTGCTCACTGATCACCTGCATAGAACCTTTTCATTACTAATGGTTATAATGGTCATGCTAATAACACTTGTTTTCTCAACAGCAAAATTAGAGGTTCCCACTGTAATGTGTTGAACTGTCATATCTGTCAACAGATAAAATAAGACAAGTCTCATTTTGTTCCTCTCCAGTGTAAACAACATAAAAAATCACACAACCTTAGAACAGTTTTGGTTGCACAGGATCTCTGAAGCTCATCTGGTCCAACACCACATTCAACCTCAAGTCTCTGTTGTAAAAGTCAAGCTCTGCCTTCTCCCTTTCCAGCACAGCAGCCCTTTGCTGGGCTTACTCTTAATGCCTACTAGGGACTCTAAAACTGGGCACAGCAGTCCTAACACCATTTCAGAATTACTCAAAAGTGGATTTAATCACTGTTTTCCATTCATGCACTATGCACTGGCTAATCCATTGCAGTTCATGGTTTGTGATGACTCTTGTGCAACTTCTCATAGAATCATTTACATTGGAAAAGATCTCTCAGATCATCCCTGGCTGTGTTGGGAGGGTTGGAAGGAAATGATCTCTAAGGTCCCTTCCTACCCAAACCATTCTATGATCAAGTCCAACTCCCAGTGTATTTTTGTAGAGCTGTTCCCTCGACAGTTGGTGTCTCTCAATTGTTTGCTTTCAGATCTTTTCTGTCAAATCAGAGCTCCAGCTTTTTGAGATTCATCTGAATGATAGCCTTTTTATCCAGCATATGGACTGCTCCCTGCAGTTTGGTGTCAACCCCAAACTTGCTGATGATGTGCTCCTCTCCAAACCACCCCAATGTTATTTCCTCTAGCAGAGCCAAGGTGCTGCTTTCCCAGATGTGGGAAAGCAAAGTCCTGTTCTGAAGGCACAACATGAGGGCTCAGGGAGGAGCTGGGTGACTATGAAAAGGGGAGATCTGAATTTAAATAGAAAAACAGCAACATTTGATATAAAAGCAGACAATGACAGCTGTTCTGCTCAGCAATTACTGGAGATTGAACGTGGACAGAAGCAGTCAGTGCACATCCAAAAGTCCTTCTGATCTGGCAGTGTTCCCATCCATCCCATCTCACCCCATGCGCCCAGAAATGCCAAAACCAATGTGTGTTTTAATGCCAGTGCACATGGTAATCTCTAAACTTTATCCAATATTGGTTAAAAGTATAAATTACAGAAATATCCTTGTCTCCTTCTTTGGCTTTTACTTTTTCCTGATGTGAAGAAGTCACAGCAGGAACAGGAACTTGGCCCAAGACTTTTTAAAATCCCATGGAAAAATCAATGGGCATGGAAAAAACAATGTCAGTCTAGAGGCATTGTTTAATAATAATAATAATAATAATAATAATAATAATAATAATAGTAATAATAACAATAATAATAGCAGAAGCTCAGTAGCCAGCTGAGTTTACTTGAAATTATTTGAATTGCTGAAGATTAGGATCAAATGTTACTACAACTGGATGTGTCAGTCATTAGCAGAGAGCATTGTACCCAGTGATCCCACAGACTGCAAATTCCAGATTTAAGATGTAATACATCCAAAAATAATTTCAGAGTGTTCCATCTCTTCCAGTACAAGAAGCAAGAGGAAATTAAAATGGAACACAAGCAAACAACCTCCTTTTTGGATGAATCTGCGCTTGAAAAATACGTTGCTCTATCTGGTCACTACCTGAATTTTGTAATACCTGTGACGTTGAATCACCTTGTCCTATCAAGGTGAAACAGGAAACAGGAGAGCTATAAATCACCCTCCAGTGAAGAATTCCAGCCAATTCCACAACTACCTGAAGAAAGACAGAAGAAACTCCTGATCTTCCTGGAAACACAAGGTAGGATTTGTCTTGTTTCGTTGGCTTAAAATATTGTGATTTTTTTTCATGTATTAAAATACAACCCATTATCAGAAGACTTCTTGAAAAATTTAGGACAGTCACAGAAGATTATCTCATTCAGTGAAAAATAAAGATTATATAAGCAATAGTGTAACACAAGCTAAAACAAAAAGGTAGAGAAAATGGATGAGCAATCTAAAAGACAAGAAAAGCCACCTATATCAAGAAAACAGCATCTTAGCAAATTATATGTACATATAGAAGGAGATAGACAGTAAAACACATTGAATGGGATATATATTGAGCTCAGTAAATTCTATTGGTTCATGTTTCTATCACCATCTATTTTCAGAGTGGGGAGATTACCACCTTGTTTAATTGACTCCTCTTCTGCAAAGTGGCTGCTAAGTAGCCTTTGTGCAATAATTCTATACAAGTGCAAGGACAGAATATTATTCTGTTTCAGATCTTTTTCAAGCATAATAAAAAGTGATTAGGATTTCTTTTATTTTGAAATGGTTATTCAATTACATGAATAATTTAGGATACATCTTTTTTATTTTTTATTTTAGAAGGAGAGACGGGAAAAAACATATTCACATGAGTTTGCCAAACTCATACAAACTAGGGATGCTAAAGCACCATCTTTTAGTGGCAGATCCCAGTATACAGATGGATCTGCAGGAAAGTCAGTAAGACTTGGCACATGTCCTGATTTATGTTTGATTGAGGGGGAACAGGGGAGGGGGAGAGAGAGACTGATTTTAGGACCAGTGCCTAGAAATTAATGCAGAGCAATTAAATTTACATCTCATAAACTGTAAGCATTTGGTTGAAATCAGTGGGATTGCCAAAAGTATGTTAATATCTTGGAGTGGGAAACCCACTGGGTCTTAAAAAGCATTCCAATGGCATTTTGAAACTTGTATCGTGTATTAAATTACCAATTATATTTAATTGTAAGTTAATTCATAGAAAATATTACACTGAATGAATGCTTTGCCCATGTCTCTAAGTTAGCTTCTTCAGCTTGTTTTGCAAAATAGAAAGCTTCACAATTTTAGTGAAGAGTTATTTTTCCTTTAAAATGTGCTTTACGTACAAAAAGGGTTGTTTTTATTTGCATCTCATCATATTTTGCACACAAAGACATATTTTTGCTTGTAACTTGAGTACAGCTAAAAATAACCTCATTCTTTTTACTCTCTAGTTAGAAATTAAGTGAAAAGCACTCTTTTTCATGATATTGGGAGTATAATCTTTTGTTGCCAAACACCTAAGTCAAATAAAGTGCAAAGTTTTGTAATGCCTCTGAGAAATACATGTTGGAGAAATTAATAAGGAAAAAAATTCTGTGATTCTAAAGCACTTCAAAAGGCACAGGTGATGTCAAAATTAAAAATAAGGGACATAAAGCAATACTAAGAACAGGAGATCAATGACTTACTGTATTAAGTATCAACTGGATCAAGTAGATCTTCCCTCAAATACAAGTGCTTGGACTAAGCCACCCTATTTTGAAGGCTGTGAGAGTTTAATTGGACAGATGTGACCAGTCTTTCCAGTTTTTTGGCCTCTGAGCTCCAGCTGCCCATAGTCACAGTCCATGGGCTTTGCTGTTTGGCAGAGCTGGAGCAGCATCCCTGCCTAAGGCTGAGCACTGTGGGTCACCCCCAGTGCAAGGTGAGAAGCTGGTGAAGAACTGGTGCCTTGCTGTAACACCTGGAAAAAAATCATTTTTCTTAACCACATGTTCTCCAGAGCACCATTTGTTTTATATAAACTGCTTGCCTCCAGGTAAAGGGGCTTTGCTGAATATGAAAGGATCAGCAAACCCTACTGGATTCTCCCCAAGAATAATTTAGAACTAAAATCAGCAGCCCCTCAAAACCAAACAAGTTAAGCTAATAATATACCTCTGTGGTAACATGCCCATAAACTTCCTCAAGTGGGAGGCTGGGAAAATTGCCAGAACAAGTAAATTCCATTCTAGTCACCTGTTTGCCTGCTGGAGCTGGGTGAGCAGAAACAAGCACTGAATGTAACTTGTGTGACTGATTGCAGATACCTGAACTTTGCAGCGATCTCCTGGGTCACTGGAGTGGTGCTTTGAGCCTCCCAGGCAAGTGGAGTCTTGGAGTCCAAGCTCTGGTGGATGCTTCTTCAATTAGAATCAGATATTTGTAGAATAACCTGAGTTGGATGGGACCCACAGGGATCATCCAAGTCCTGCTCCTGGCCCTGCATAGGAAATACCAAGAATCACACTGTTAGAGAAGGCTCTAATTTCTGTTGTCATTTCTTATTACTTGTAATATAATCAAGATTTGTGTTTAAACAGATAAAAAACCTGAAACAGGTCTTTCCCAGTTCTGCCCCAGCTCACATGCAAGATTTCACAGTGCTGGTCATCAAGCTTTGAATAGGTTTTGAATCCTGACTCCTACACCTGACTGTAGAGATCATATGGACTCAGTGCCTAATAAATTCCCCTTTCAACCCAAGCACTCCAGTCAGAGCAGGCAAAGGGGGCAGGGGAAATTTCAGACTCACCTGGACACAGGAACGAGCTAAGAGCAGCATCCCATCCCACCCTGCAGTTTGAAAATTAACAATAGTCTTCCTGCAGGAAGAGCAGCAAAAATAACTGTGAACATTCCATCAGGGCTACAGCAGGAAGTGTGAGATGTAAAAAGCAGCTGGTTCATAGAAATCTGGAAAAAAGGAGGGAGAATTAATTTTATTA
>WBND01000899.1:308135-323992 GCA_013398595.1 Tychaedon coryphoeus
TTAGCCAGTTTGAAGCCATCACCCCTTGTCCTGTCACTCCATGCCCTTGCCAAAAGTCCCTCTCCAGCTCTCTTAGCCCCCCTTTAGGTGCTGAAAGGTCTAAGGTCTCCCTGCAGCCTTCTCCTCTCCAGAGTGAACAATCCCAATTCTCTCAGCCTTTGATATTCCTCAAAGCATTTACCTCAGTTGTGTCATTCTTGACACTCCCCCGGGTAAGGATAGCAAGGATCTCCAGATATCCTGGGCTCCAGAAAAAATCTGGAAAGGCACAAGTCTTCCACTCACAACATCCTTAGCACCACAAAGGTGTCGTGTTTTATATGAGATTGTAATGCTACATTGAGATTTAGGTTTTCACTAACCTAGAAGATCTCTCTCCTTATGGTGGAATAACTTACTTAGATATTAGTAGAAAATGTAGTAAAAATCTACATTTCAGGTACCCTCTTTTAGTCAGACAACTGTATAATTCAACTGTATTTTATGACTTATCTCAAAAGAGTTTATTCATTGATTTATTAAGAATTATATTGTATTTGCATTTCCCTGACATGACCACAGGAAAGCACTAACACAAGCACACACATTGAGATATCATTGATACTCATGGGAACAACTGGATGCTTTCCAGCAGCACAAAGCTGCAAAAGTTGTGTATCAGCTTCAATCAGGAAATATTTTTTTGTTAGCAATCATTTTCACTGCTGGTCATTACAGAACAGTGTGTTCTAAGTTCATCTTTCTGGACTGTGTGTACATTTTCTAACACATCTCATTGCATCTCTCTAAAGGGAAAAATATTGCAGGATGCAGAAACCAGGAATCTCTGTCTGCCTTTGCAGCACCTTTTCTCAGGGCCTTTCCCAGCAAATAAATGCCCCCTCTTACCTTTCTCCCCATCCAGCAGCTCTGTGGCTCCTGGATGTCAGGCTGTGGAAAGGCTCAGCTTCAGTGAAGTGTGTGGAAAGCCCCTCAGTCAAGATATGCTTTGAATAGGTATTTAAAATACCCTCTGGTTATGTAGCTTCTATTCATCTTCTATCGAGTAACTGTTGTCAAATCTATGCCACTACAAAAAAAAAAGGTGAGAATTCACTCCACAAAGAAGTTTGGCTGTGGCCAAATGCAGTTGGTTCAGGAATTATTGAGTCAAAATGCATTTAATCAACAATATCATTTCCAAATGACTCTTCAAGCTGGGATTCTGTGATTTTAAGTGGAGTCTCTATAAACACTTCTTTTCATAGCTCCAAATATTTCTCATTTACTTACTGCAACCAGTCCAATAGAATGTTCTGTGTGGGGCTCACTGACTTGGAAATCAGATTTTCCTGTTTTCTAACACATTTTAACATTACTTTTTGTTGCAACAGGTTTAAGGTATTTTCTACTGACTAGACAGCATTAAAAGAAGATCAACCTTCTTTCTGCACCCTCTACAACAACTCTGGTTTACTTTTATGTCAAATGCATGAAAAGACTAAAATGCTCATATGTAAGCATTTATGGAATATAAACATTTTAAGGAACTAATTTCACACCCAGACTTTTAAAAAAGATTTCACAGTAAAAGGCCCCACATTGTCACTACTGCTAAATTACAGAAAAACTTTTTCCAGCAAGTACATGCAGCAAACAAAGAGGTATTCATAAAAAACTTCAATTTGGATAGCCTGTTCTTCTCAGACAAGTATGTCTGAAGTTATTGCCATGTAAATTGAACATAAAACCTGTTTTATCCATGAGTAATAAATGACTCCAGATGATCATTGCAGGTTTGAGATACCTGTGATAGTTTGAGTCTGCACTGCTTTGTGTCTTTCACTATTAGAGAAAAAGGGGTGTATTCTCTCTTCCTTTAAAAAACAATAAAAATTAATAAATCACCTATATCAAAAGTCAGTTTAAATTCTAAGCAAAGTCATTATGGTTTCTTTGCTCTGTTTCCTGCTGGCCAGATTTAGTTTAAATAAGGGATTTGTTCCAGAGGATCAGCTGGGCTTTTGTTTGGTTACACCTGACTCTCACAGAGGAAGACATATTTGACAAAAATAGTATTGTTCTTATGGTTTCCACACAGAATTGTTCTCTCTTCACTTTCTGTGTATCCTTCCACACTGCTGTAATTCACTTACAGCAGGCATTGGTTTATTTGGTTTATGGGAGAATTATGATTGAAGGGATGAAGCTCCTCTCTCTCATTGACCTCTATCTGATATTTGCTCTTATTCTAATCTAACATTTTAAATATATTAGATATGTTGCTTCTCAAAGAGAACTTCAAATGTGTATCCATTTGCAAGAAAAAGTCAAGCTGAAATGTAAGTGCTTTCACTATTGGGTTGTCCCAGGAGATGGAATGAATTTTATCCCAGGTTTTTTTTCTGGAGTCAGATTCTTGACGTCCCATAACAGAGATTTAGAAAAATTTTTCTAGTGGCTTACTAGATCTAAAGTGAAGCTGAATTAACGCTCCCTATATGCTTTAAAAAGGACAATTATGCATTTTTACAGTGCTCAGCTTTGCCACACTTCAGCAAAGACTGAAAAGATCATGAAACAGGCACGTATTTAACTTTGATATAAATGTATGATTGTACTGATTGAATCAATTGTTAATCCATTTTGGGCTTCATGAAAATGACTTTCACACACATACATAAAATTTTGTATGTCAGATTTTAAAAGCTTTCTGGAATAGTAGTACCATAAAAGAATGACATTTATCACTCAAGGAAAACAAAATCTCCTTGTTGCAAACTCTCTAGAAACATACAGAAAAACATCTCTAAGGAACAGTCTGTTTTTTACAGATCAATTTCTGGGAGCACAAGAGAAGGACTAGGTCTCTAAAAGTTTCTGGATAATAATTTTTTTTCATTATTTCATTATACTGTGCTTATGTACGGTTATTCTGGCAGCAACTTTTTGATTAATTGCCTCTGCTTCTTCTCTCAATAATCATCATCATCATCATCATCATCATCCAGAGTGGAAGGTGAGTTGGGTTGTGTGGAAGAAATCAATAATATTCCTTTTTGCCAAACAAAATTAGGTCTGCTAACTGTTTTGACAGCCAAGAAAAAGATCTGTGCAATGTTCTGAACCACAATGAACTGCATGGATTTTAATCTAAAGTGCTACTTTAACTGTCATTGACTTCAGTGGAAACAAAGAATTGAAGAAACTGTATTTTTGTCTTCATTGTTTGAGATAAATCAGATTCCTTCAGTTCAGGTTTACACAATTCCTGGAGGAGAACTTCCACAGTCAAATCACTCAAGCTGATCTTTGTTTAAGAACTTTCCATAGGTCTTTAAAAATATACATACATTTGCAGAACCTCATGGAATAAATTCTCAATTTACTTTTTTTAGTTAAATTACCCCACCCCTTCAGGTAATCCACAAGAGGAAGTGGGAATTGCTGTGCTAAATTGTTCTTTGTACCGTGGTTCCGGATGCCAGTTTTATTAATCTTTTATTTCTTCCCAATTATTTCACCCACAGACCATGAATTGTAGCATATCTGACAGTCATCCTTTAGAGAACAAATGGTTTTCACTATTCAAACAGGTGGGGCAAGCTTTAAAGAAATACTTGTAGTAGCATAATTTCATTTTAACAGTGCAAATAAAGCTCAGGTGACTGCAATGAATAAATGAAAATTGTTGAGCATGGTGGATGGGGTAAAAGAATGGAAGTTTTTCCCAGGACATTGGGGAGCTGCTGGACTGCCTCCCCTCACAGTCCATAGAAATGCAGTCCTAATAACTCTGCTAGGTGTCTCATGAGGCTGTCTGATGGTGATAACCCTGGTCTCATCAAAATTGTCACAAGCACTTCAGATAAAAAAGTACCTTTGCCCTTATCTGAGGACGTGGAAGGATATGGGAGACTTTATCAGAGGCAACTTCCCCTAAGTGCTGCCTGCTATACAAAGAAAGAACAAAGGCTGCTGTGTTTCCCAACACAGGGATTATAATACACTATTAGAATTCTGGCAACAGCAGACAGCTGCAGGAATTCTGCAGAAATCTGGAAACAGTGAGACAATATTGACTTGAAGCATGGGCAGAAACCTCCACCCGGTGTGGTGAAAAGGGTGCTCAGTGTGCAGCACAGCACAGCAAAGGCAAGGATGAGGAAGGGAACCAAGAAAGGAATAAAGAGATGTGCAGGTGCTAAATGCCTTCTGATAGCCCACAGACTGCATGGAAGGAAGCAAGAAAGGTTGTGTTTGAGCAACAAGGACCTATCAAAGCTGCATTTGTGATATTTTGCCTTATAAGAAAGCAGAAACAAAGATTCTGCAAGAAGGAAGGATGAGCAGTGATGCCAGGTTGAACAGGGCCTGGAGCAACCTGAACTAGTGGAAGGTGTCCCTGCCAATGGCAAGGGGTCAGAACTTGGAGATCTTTAAGGACTTTTCAACCCCAACCATTTTATGCTGCTCTAGATCACAGCAGATTCCACACATCTCTCCAGACTGAAGACAGAAAATGTGAAACATCTGCAGCCATTCTGCAGTAACTTTATCTTGAGCAACATCTGGGGTGAGTTATGTGTACAATAATCATGGAATCACAGAATCACAGAATCACAGAATGGTTTGTGTTGGAAGAGACCTAAAAGATCACCTTGTTCCACACCCTGCCATGGGCAGGGGCACCTTCCACTAGACCAGATTGCTCAGAGCCCCATCCAACCTTGCCTTGGACATTTCCAGGGATGGGGCAGCCACAGCTTCTCTGGGCAACCCCTTCCAGTGTCTCACCACACTCAAAGTCAAGAATTTCTTCCTAATATCTATTCTAAACCTGCGCCCTTTCAGTTTAAAGTCATTCTCCTTTGTCTTATCACTACATGAGCTGGTAAAAAGGGATGCCCAGTGCCACAAACTGAGTGAGCTAATGGAATATAGGTTTTATTCAGCAAATGGAAGTTTGGGAACCACTTGGAAGAAAACATTGCTGGGTTGCCCACAGTACAGGTCACTTTGTTTATGGCTAAGAAGTTGCTCACTTACATCTCTGCCACAAAATATTAATTCCACTCTTTTGCCAGAAACAGGAAAGAGAACTGTAAAACAACCAGCTGAGAACTCAAGCTTTTGTTTTGTGAACACATAAGCTCTGTACCTTGCTGATCAGGATAGAAGTTGAAGTTCTGCAAAAGGACAGGTCTTCTGTCTTCTCTTTTTTCCTTACCCTGGAGACAAGAAAAAAAAAAATCCAGAACAATGCAGCTGGATTGGTTCTTTTTCAGTCACCTTTTCCTTAAGAAAAGTTCTCGCACAATGGGCAGCCCCAAAGCTGATGTCATTTATCAGCAATAAATATTGACAGGGAAAAAAAAGGGGAAATGTATGTATATATACAACCAAGGGCTTGGGAGAGCCTTTCACTCTGCTGCCACTTCCTCAGGTACAGGAGGATTCTGGTGGATGAAGGTAATGTATGCAGGACTGAATTTCAGCCTTAGAGATTTTATCCATGCAGTCTCTTGTTCTTTGTGCTACAAAGGTTAGTGAGTTAACAGCTAAATTGTACCAAATGAGATAATTGCAAGCAAATCTTTACTTATAATATCTCAGAGGAAGAATGTAAAATAATGTAAGCTTCTCACACCTTCCATGAGTAGGGGTGAAAAATTGATTCAGTGGAGTCCAATTCCTGTATTTCTTTAGATCAAAATGTAACACTTGGACCCACTTGCTTCCTTCTTGAATGTGAACATAAAAGAATCCATTCTGCATGGGATCCAGTCATAGGAAATGCTTTTCTAATGTATTTTGAATTGTTTTGGTGTTGAATTTATTTCACTTGTGTGTTGGGATACACCAGTACAGCTGAACTCAGAATTTTGTCATCTCTAAATATAAATTATCTGTCCAAACTTTCATGTATATATACTGCTGAAATGTCTAGTATATATATTATAGTATGCAATAAGCTGATTGTCTTTTCTTAATGGAGAGTGAAATTATTACTGCAAAGAAATTTAAAGAGGTAAACTCAGAGAAAGTTAAAGGGAAAATACATCAAAATAACTGAAAAGACAAATATTGCCACTCTGCCAAACTTTCAAACCTGCTATCTCTGAAAGCTGTATCAGATGGCAGGAGAAAGGTTCTGCTGAGGAATGAAACACCAGGATTAAATATAAAGAATGTGTTTTTCAAATAGAAATTTGTTTATAGCTTTGAAGCTATCAATGTTTATTTTATTTGTTTTTACACTCAATCAAATTTTCATCAAACCTCAGGTTTTCAAGTAGGACCTAAAAGTGCATTGCTGGCAACTTATTCAGAAGCATAGAAGTGATTTAGTGGATTGACAGGGAAGGATAATTTTCTGGGAATCATCAACGTTTGACTTTGAAAGTAGAGCCCAACACATTTAGTCCAAGAGACAGATCTGATGATAGAATCTGGAAATTGAAGATGTGCAGCAGTATTTAATCAACTTTAACTCTGGATCTAGAAATATTTTATGCTTCCTTTGCAGCACTTAATCTGGAAAATCCCAAAAAGTTTTTGTTTTTTGGAGGGCAAGACAACTCCTCCATGTCTAAAAATACCCCTGAAGCTTAAGAATTTCTTCTTCATCAATATCAGCGAGATCCCTGCCCTGATTTCCTTATGAAATCACAGGAAAACAAGATAAAGATGGAATTTCTTCAGTCAAGGGGTAGTGATTCTAAACTAAAGGGGGAACAATTTTTTTTTTTTTTTTTTTTTTTTTTTACAATGATAGTTTCCCTGTCAAGCAGATTTTCTAGATTTCTATTGACCTGTCCTGCTCACACCATGGATTTTCCTCAGAGGCCAGCTCTAAGGCATTTTATTTTTGTTGGATTTTGTTATCACTATTTCCCTCTTGCCTGTCTGGTTTAAGGCAACCTGCAGAGCTCAAAGCTTGTCTTCTTTGGCATTTTGCCACATCTTTTTAACAACCAAAAAGACCTTTCCCCCCATATATCCTCATCAATACAAAGATATGTAACTTTTGCTTCTTTTGATGTGCAGAAAAAACATCCTGTGTATATGAGTGGGTTTCAGAGTGTCTGTGTACACCTGCATGAGGTGCCTCAGGAGTTCAGAATGCAGCAACATTATTTGTCAATAACATCACATTTGAAGGTTTTCTTTATGTCTAGGTGTCAGATGAAACATGAGGGTGATCACCACCATTTGCTTGAGCTGATTATGATGCTGATTTAATGAGGAAACAGGGAAGTGGGAAAGAAATGGAGACAAAGGTCCATGTGTTGTGCTCCACTCCAGAACACCAAATCTCACTGTGGATGATGCTTGAGAAGAACTCTGATGTGACAGTACTGAAAACATTAATGGGCTCCTTTTTATATACAGGGAGGAAAGCATGAAAGAAATGCTGCAAATTCAAGGTATCTTGAATAAAGGAGTCAAAAGGCAGCTGATCCATCTATTCAAAAGAACACAACTTTATGCTATTTACAGTCCCTGCTTCCATGCAAGGTGCAGTCATCTCTCTGTAGGAGGCAGTGGTGCCTATGCACAGTTTCAGCACATCCATATTCAGGATCAACTAAAATAAAATTCTTTGTGCAGGCTTGACTTTGCAACAGTTTTGTATCTTGCTCACATATCAATAATGCCATAAAGTGTATGCAACAGAGACTAATGGATTTTGGGTGTTTGTTTTTGGGTTTTTCCCCCTGTAGAAATGGATCTACTAACTGCAATTGTTTTCCTGGCTGCTTTGCTACACCAATCTGATGGACAGGTAGGAGCATTCATCTGTGCAAAACACCCATATTTGACTGCTTTGTATAGAAATCTGACCTGATTCAGTCTGATCTTGTGATCTCTAGAGAATTCAGAATTCAGGAGTGCAAGTACAGTCAATATGTTATCATAACACATTGAAGATGAACTCTCATTTCATACAGATTTTTGTATTTGTTATTATTATTATTAATATTAATATTATTAATATCATTATTAGTATATAGTCTGGTCTAGTGGAAGGTGTGTCTGTACATGACAGGGATCTTTTGGAGCTATTGGCTCTTTAAGCTTTCAACCCAAATCATTCTGTGATTCTGCCTATAAAAATATTCTTCCCTTCTCAGGACTAATTTTAAAAAGACATTTTTAATAAATAGATAAATAAATAAATAAATAAATAAATAAATAAATAAATAAAGATTCAGAAATCTCCTAGAGATTATTAAATTTGTAAGATATCTGCTATGCAGGTACTTGCATGAGAGCTATTTATCAAGAACTTAGTAATGAATGAAAAGAAACAAGTACTTTAAGAAAGAAAATTATAATTTTCCTCAATAAATCTGAGGTGAACCATGTTCTGAGTTGATGCTTCCCTTTACCTGAGTATAGCTGCAGCCTGAAAAAACTGGCTGTCATTTCTACCATCTTAAATGTCTTAAGTTAAACAAGATTTGTAAGACAAATTATTGGAGTTGGTTCAGTTTACCAAACTAAAGTGACAAGAAGCTCATAATTTATCTTATTTATTACAATTCTGTTAACTGGGACTGTCACTGTTGTTTTTTCCAGGGCTTTCCATATAAAAAAATGAATGCTTTCTCCTTTCCTCATTTTAAGTCCCAAAATGAAAAACTGATCCTTGAGCTACACAATGAAATTCGGAGATCTGTAATTCCCACAGCCAGGAACATGCTGAAGATGGTGAGCCATGAGTTACAGCTGCTCTTCCCTTAAGGGAAATGATGGCACAAACCCAGCATCGAGGGGAGCTGTGGGATGAAGGGATTAAGAGCAGCCTGGTGGGAAGGACTTGGAGGAATTGGTGGATGAGAAACTCAACATGAGCCATGGAGATGCTCCAAGGGCTGGAGCCCCCCTGCTGGGAGAGCTGGGGGTGCTCACCTGGGGAAGAGAAGGATCCAGAGACCTTAGAGCCCCTTCCAGAGCCTAAAGGGGGTCTATAAGAATGAGGAAAAACACTTTATCAGGGCCACTTGCAATAACACAAAATAGCACAGAAGTTTTCAGGAATCAAGAGAATTCATTTAAATTGGATATAGGAAGAAGATTTTTATGATGAGGGTGGTGAGGCCCTGGCTGTGGCTGTCCTATCCCAGGATGGGTCAAGGCCAGACTCTGAGAAACCTGGTCCAAAGATGTCCCTGCTCATTGCACAGGGGTTGGACTAAATGACCCTTCAAGGTCCATTCCAACCCAAACTACCTCTCATTCTCTGAATCTAAAAAAAAGAAACAAACCCTGGATGAAGAAAGAGCATGCAAAGCAAAGGGGGAGCGGGAGGCCAAGCAGCAGCTTCTGAATCTCACACTGCCAGGGGGGCAAAAGAGACCTAGATCTGCAAAACTTCCCCCATCCCTGTCCCCCTGACAGTCCTTGTTACCCCTGTCCCAGGAGCAGATGAGCTGTCAGTACTTTGTGGTTAATCCTGCATAGCAAGGCCTGAAATCTTCCCCAGGATCAAAGCCCAGCTGATGGAATCACCACAACTCAGCTGCACCTGGGCTGGAAATCAGTTTTATACTGTTTAGCTCAGTGCACCCTGCAGTGCTCACTGGGACACAAAGCTGAAAGAACTCAGCTGGATGTTATAAAACCCCTTTAATGTGCACTGTCTGGAGATCAGGACTGTGTGATAGAGCTGTGCAGAATAACCTGCTCTGAAATCTTTAAGAGTTGAAGGAAAGTGGTTTCTGTGCCCCAGGAGAGTAAATCAGCACAACTCCTCCTCTTTCTGTTGAGGGCCATGGGAGCATTCAGGGCTCAACACCAACCCATTCCCTGTTTCTTTTTCCCTTCTCATGGCCTGCACTAACCTCTCTGTGACCTGGATGCTTCTCCCTTTGTGTCTTTCAGGTGTGGAGTGAGAAAACTGCCAAAAATGCTCAGAAATGGGCAAGTCAGTGTGGAATGAAAATCAGTCCAAGAGACAAGAGAGTTATTAATGGTACTGACAAGGATGGAGCCTGAGCTGATGGGTTAATGACAGTTTGCAGATGACCCCTGTGAATGTAAAATAGAAACAAAGATTATTTTAATCTGTTGTAGAATAGCTTTTTAGGATTATTAGATGGAAGGTGTCCCTGTACATGGCAGGGGGGTGGAACAAGATGATCTTTAGGTCCCTTCTAACCCAAACAATTCTGTAATTCTGTGATTATTAAACACAAAAAGGTAATTTTTGTCAGATGAACTCTCTGGAAGCCATCTTTTTGCAAGTCCTTAAAATCACAGGGCAAATGAGTGGCATCATAGGCATTTTTTTAGAATATAGTTACAGCCCCTCTGTCCCACCTCCCACCCTATAGTTTGCTTCTCCCCTAATAAAATATATTTACTTCTACTCCAGGTGTCACCTGCGGTGAGAATGTGTTGCTGTCATCCTACCCAAGAACATGGGCTGACACAATTCAAGTGTGGTACAGTCAGTCCTCCAATTTCAAGTATGGATATGGAGCAATCTCGAAAAATGTCAATGTTCAGAGCTACACTCAGGTATGGAGACTTGAAACAAACTGCAGGGATACAGCAGAATCACAGGAGTGCACTTAAGTCAGCTAGGAGCTATTTATAATCAGGAAAAAATTAGCCGTGTCATCAAACTATTATTTATAATTCATACTCTGATCTAAAGATGAATGATAAGCTAAAATTTGTTTCCATCTAATTAGGAGGCAATGAAACCAGTTTTTGGAAGAGCTTTCCAGGAAGGAAATATTAGTCTATAGAAAAACATTTAATTTAGAAATAAATATTTTCTCTACAGGGACTGAAATATGGGATTAAGAAGTGTCAAAGCAAAATACCTATGATGAAAATATTTGAATTTCAACTTTAGTGTTCTGCCAAAAACTGTGTTCAAAAACATCTGGAAACTGGAGGAAACTCACCTTTCTATGTATTCATTATGACAGTTAAACTTTAAATTTAAAGGCAGATTAGAAAAAAAAGAAAGAAAAAAAAATGTATTTTCTGATTCTGTTACTTTGTGAGGGTTTTTTTTTAACAAGAATTCAGACTGAAATAACATGCTTCTTTTTTAATCTGCAGCTAATCTGGTACAACAGTTACAAGGTGGGATGTGGAGTTTCCTACTGTCCCACAGGACCATACAAGTACTTTTACGTTTGCCAATACTGCCCTGCGTACGTACTGCCTTCTTACTCAGCCATGATGATTATGGATAGTTTCCAAAACACCCTGGGCTATGGGATAAAATTATTGCAATCTACTTTAACCATTTATACTTTTGAAAATACCAAGGTGAATTATGGGTTTAACAGCATGCTGAATATCAATATTTGTTTTGTTTCACATTGAATGAGATATTAGGGAAATTTTAGCAGATGAGCAAGGGTTTATCTCTGTCAGGCATCAGGCACAAATCTTGCTGTAATTTTGGCCACAAAGGAGAAAATCAGATGTAAAGTGGAAGCCAAGAGCAAATGAATATTCACAGAGGAAAAGAACTGCATTTCAGAAGGGTTTTGCTGAGGTTTGGAGCAGCCTGGTCTAGTGGGAGACGTCCCTGCCCATGGCAGGGTGTTGGATCTAAGTGATTTCTGAAGTCCCTTCCAACCCAAACCAGTCTGTGATTCTGTGATTGTATGATTACCTCAATCAGCTGAAGTCTTTTAGAGAAGCAAAGCTAGGAAGCACATACTTTTTTTTTTTTACCAGCTAATGCTATACATATACAATCAATTGATTAATTTTGTTTTTCTAAACCTTATTGTCCCTCTTATTTAATTTTTTTTTGTATTCTCTAAATATCTGAAACTAAATCATGACTGCCTAGTAAAATATTTTTATCCAAAAAAATTCTGGATGCCTTTCACTGCAATAAATAACAAAGTCCTGTTAATGGCTCAGAGCTTCATGTTAATCTTGTTTTGTCTTGTAATTCTTTCAAATTTCAGAGGAAATAACCCAATGCAAATAGCTATGCCTTACAGAAGTGGACCAAGATGTGCTGACTGTCCTGGCCACTGTGACAAAGGACTTTGCAGTAAGTCACTCCATTCTCCTTAAAAACCCCCACATTCTAGAATATTTAAGCCATTTTAATAGCAGAGCAAAAGTACAAAGTTTATATAGACATGAACAACTGGAATTTCTGGAAAATGCAGAAGTATCAAACCACAGCTCCATTTCCAAATAATATTTCATGCGTTTGCTTCTCTCTCTTTTATTTTAGCCAACCCATGCAAGTATCAAGACCTCCTTGGAAACTGCAAAAATCTGAAAACGTTGTTTGGCTGTAGCCACTCACTGGTGAAGAAGCAGTGTCCTGCAAGCTGTAAATGCACCACTCAAATCATCTAAAGTCCTGTTAGGTGTCATCTAAACTGCTGTGAGATTATAAGAAAAGAGTAGAATCCACTGTAAAGTGTATTCACTCTCAGTGCATCTGCTCAGATTGACCTATAGGTAATAATTTTATCTGAAATCTGACCATTACTTCAGTCTTAAATTAGACTACTAGTTCAAAATAGCTTCTGATGTTATTTTAGGTTTTGTAGAAATCATGTTTAAGCTACTAATGTGTTATTTCATGTCTTTCCTTGCAGTGGATCTGCCACTGGTTTATTTCTTTTTAATGGGAAGCCCACTTTTAAAACACTTCAGGTTTTTTTTGCATAATTTGTTAAATGCCAATAAATTTTCTTCTGTTAACTTTTTGTTGATTATCAATGGAATGTCTTCCTGCTAAATAAACACATTATTTAGCACCAGTTCACAAACAGAGCTTCTAATTAAAGCTATTTATAAATCAAGTGGGTTTTTTTGTTTTTTTTTTTTTATTTGGAAAATTCCTTTTGGATATTTTGAGGTTCTTCTTATATTTCATGTGAGTGTGGATGGGAAAGGAAAAGATGTACAAAGCAAAAAGGGAGGTAATTTTTTGTACAGACAAAATAAGAGGCACACATTTTATCTACAACTTTTCCTCTGACCTAACCACAAAAATGCTGCTACATCTGCCTGCAGGTGATAAATGACAACTTCATTCCTGTGGCTCTTTCCCACTAACCTTGCACCACACTGGGGTGTCCCACTGGACCTCCAGCTGCTCCTGAAAGGTTTTTCCACAGCCCTTGAATCACATAAACCAGCCCTGAGCAGAGCAGAACTCACCACTTTCCCTTCTTGTTTCAGGCCAGTAAAAATAATTTTCTCCACAAGACTGCAATTCTAGATAGAGACACAAGAGGGTGAGCCACACCCGGACATGAACCTGCATTGCTTTTTCATTTTTCTACCTGTATAAAGGATATCTCTTTTTATTAGATATTAAAGTTCTGGGCCTAGTCCTGCCTGATTTTAACACTTGCTTGCACAAAGTTTCTTAGCTAATATTGGCTAAATAAATAATCAAAGCATATAGAAACAGTTTGGCAGTGGTTTCCTCCCTTTGATTGTTTCATCCTGTTATATCATATTAATACAATTGACAGCACCAAATTAGGGAAATTTATGGTTTCCAGGCTATAAATTACTAATTCTGGTAGCCTTGATTTTCTACCTTCCTGAAGCTGTTTCACCTTCATGACCACTGCCACTGTGCAAGGCTCCAAAGAAGCTGGAGAGAGACTTTTTACAATGGCATGGAGCAATAGGACAAGGGAGAGTGGCTTCTAATGGAGAGAGAGCAGGGTTAGACTGGATATTAGGAAGAAATTTATTGCTCTGAGGGTGCTGGGGCCCTGGCACAGGGTGCCCAGAGCAGCTGTGGCTGCCCCTGGATCCTGGAAGTGTCCAAGGCCAGGCTGGACGGGGCTTGGAGCAGCCTGGGATGGTGGAAGGTGTCCCTGCCATGGCAGGGAGTGGAATGAGATGATATTTTAGCTCCCTTCCAACACAGACTTTGATTCTATAATTTGTAGAGAGTGTAATTCAAATTAAAACTGTTGAAAATTTCCTACAAAACCTACTTTTTCCTCAGAAAGCACTAACCTGTAAAACCCCAATTCCCTTATGGGAGGGTGCATAATTTTGGCAAAACTCTCAGGTGTTTTCTGGGTTATTTTCTAAGGCTTTTCTCTTTCTCCCCCTTTATCTGGGCCAATGAATCTTTAACAAGGAATTAGTTTATTATCAGAATTTCTAGTAGAGCTCCCTCCCCAGAGAGCCAAGTTTCATGCTCTGGATATCCAGCTATGATGTTTGAGCACAGCAGCAGCAGGAGCTGGAAGGGATCTCCTACAACTTGAAGTGCCACCCTGGAGCACCAGGCACCCTGCTGGGCTACTGCAGGGTATCCAGGCACAACCTTTGTGCTTTTGCAGGAGATTTCAAAAGATTCTGCTTCCCTACTGATGTGGAATAGAACAAATAGGAGGTGAGATGAAATGCTGCCTGGGTGTTCCTATTTCTCAGACCTGACATCAAGGAGTGCTTGGGATACTTCACTCTGTTGTTCCTGTCCCTGGAAAAGCTGAGATGCTGCTGAATATGGATTTATCACACACAGATGGGGTAAAAGCAATATGACATTTGCTGAGATCCAGCATGTCAAACATTCCTCTCCTTTACTTGCCTGTATTTTCACAAAGTTATTTTTCATACTGATATCTTGACAGTGGTTTCATTTTTGATACCCGGATGAGCTTTTTGGTTTTATGCTGAATTGTGCTACCTTTTAGGTGTTAGTCCAGGTAAGAAGCAAACAACACCAGAAAATTCTTACAATTTCTATTCTGGTTCACAAGAAGCACACATGCTGAGAGAAGATAAGAGCAACTACTACACAACAAGTCTAAGCCTTATCTGTGGTAAAAGGTGTAAGAGCTCTTCAGCTGTTAACTCATATGACAAGGGCCTTAAACAGTTTTGAAAAAAGGTTATGAACTAACTTAACAGTCTGACAATTTCTGAATGAAAACTGGTTTTGATATTTAAAATGCACCAACAGCAGTAGTTTCATTACCAAATTTGGCCTCTGGGCTAAACCAAAGGGAAGGTTATCCGTTTCAGTATCCCAGTGTTATGGGCCTGTACCTCCCCTGTTTTTCTCCATCTATTGCTGTGTTAGAGCAAATCTTCCACAAAACTTGCCTCACTCTTGTTCTTAATAAATCTCACCAACAGGTTAACATGAAATTACAGAATCATTAAGGTCAGAAAAGACCTTCACCATTAAACCATGACCTCAAGTGCCACTTCCATATGCTTTTTAAACACCTCCCAGGTTGGTGACTTTACCACTTTCCAAGGCAGCCCATTCCAATGTTTGACAACCCCTTCCATGAAGAAATTTTCCCTAATACCCAATCTAAATCTTCCCTGGCATAACTTGAGACTGCTGCCTCAAGGCCTCATACGAAATAGGAAGCAAGGGTTGGAAACCTTCACCTGGCATTAGAAATTTGTATTTTCAGAACATCCAATTTATCCCCATAAAATAAAATCATGGCAAGATGTCTGAGCAAGCCCAAGCAGAAAAGATCCATCAGAGCAGGGACAGGAGAGGATGTTCCCCACCCCTGAGCTGCTCCCATCTTTAGGCCAAGGTGCCAAAAATGGGATTCCTCTAAATGCAAAGGCCGTGGTTAAACTGTGAAAAACAGGAGATGGAGTCTTTGATTAAGAACTTTCTTGACAGCTCCTGTCTCCACTCCGAGCAAGACATTTGACCTGTGAGCTTCAGCCTCACCATCTGCAAGGCAGAGATAAATCCACGCAGTCGGGGCAAGGAAGATTAATTAGTGAACGCTGGGAAAGAGCCCACAAAGCACTAGGTCCTGTAAATTATAATATCACATTTGATAGCCACACCTCCAGCATAATTATATCTGAGTTTAACCACGAGGCAAAGGGGACAGGGGGCACTGGGAGATAGA
>WBND01000899.1:324560-338319 GCA_013398595.1 Tychaedon coryphoeus
GAAAGCCCTGGACACCACACTAAAATCAAATTATGGCTTTTGTTTATTCTGTTCAATGAACCACAAGGTTGTTTATTTCATTCACTGACTTTAAACCATCAGATTTTTTTTTTAGGGGATTCGAAACCATTCACCTATCTTCTTTAAAACCCTTTTCCCAATGTAAACAAATTCCAGAGAACTGCACTAAATATAACAAAGGAAGTGTTATTTTATATTAAGCATGTCCTTTTTATCTAGTGATATACAACTTTCTTTATGCAGGCATATATGACAAGTTTCCCACAAAGTGATGGCTGAAGGGTCAAAAGAAGCTTATTTTGGCAAAAATGGAACTGTAGCCCTTGTGATTTCTGCACAGGACTGACACGCTGAGGAGTCAGGGACAGTTTCTGGGCACTACAGCTTCTGAAGCACAGAAATTACAGAATTTCTCTAAATTCAAAGCAAGAATGGATCCACCTCTTATGTAAATGTGGCTGTGCAACTATGCTCAGATGATGGAAGTGATTTTCCATGCTCTCCCAACATCATACCAGAAAATGTCTCCCAAAAGAGACTCTTAAGTTGATGCTTTTTTCTAGGAGTGGGTCCTGTGCAGGTGCCACTATTTCTTATGGCAGGAGATATTTCTCAACATCTAGCATTTTGTTCTTTATTTTCAGCACAAAAAATAATGAAGATATTTATACACTTCATTAAGAAATTTAGTGAAAAAGTCAATTTCTAAGCATTAAAATTCCACCTGAATGCAGAAGGACATAAAAATTTTAAAGCAAAATATTATTGAAGATGTTATGTGGCAACCTACCTACAACTGCAGGATAAGTCCTCAATGACCTAAAAATTCCATGCTCCTGGAGAGACAAATGCTGGGTGATGGAAGAGGTAAAAAATGTCAGTAGCAATAAATTAGGTGTTGGAAGCAGTGATCATGCTTCTTCCAGAGACAGCAGTGGCTCAGTGCTCATGAGGAAATCAGCTTATAAATGGGAAAGGAGAAAAATGGCAACGGAAAAGAGATGTGTAAAGAGCCTGGAGGGGAAAGGTGAAAGGAAAACGAGTTGTACAGTGTGAAGGCAGGGAGACAAACCTTGTGATAAGGGAGAAGCCACCCAAAGATGTGGAAATTTGCTGGTCAGGTAAAAATAGCAAGAAATGTCAACAATCATCTTTGCCTAGTATTAAATAATGAGCTTTGAGGAGGTTTTAGCCTCCTTGAAGCCTCTCCCACCACCTCCCATGGCCCAGGAGCACCATTTGGGCTTGGTCTGTCTCTGGTCTTGCTTTTTGCCCTGCCTCCTGAAAGAGCCTGGGGCCATCCTTTCCGAAATCAATAAACATAAGGGTGGGTGCATTGGAAACAGAAAACCAATCCAGACCATTTTGACACAATATTAACCATAACATGTCCTAAACCAAGCTAAAGTCTTTGGATCTTAGGTTATTCCAGTAGCCTTGCACTGAGTCATTGCAGATCTAGACAAATCAGTTGAACAAACCAGTATAAAGGTTTTTATCCAGCTTTGTATGAGTTATTTAACACTCTATGCATGTTTTAGAGGTAAATGAGAGGTGTCTAAGGAGAATGTAGCATCTAATAAGATATAGAACAAAAACTTGTATCTTTCACAGCTTGGTATGAACATTTCAGAGACTGGATTTTTCCACTGAGGTAATTTTTTCCTTCCATACTCATATTTATTTGCTCCCAATTGATTGTAGTACCTCCTGCCTTGGCTTGTCCCGGAAGGGGTGTTGTATCTTAGATAGTAAGTTGAGTTGTAGTTGTTCATTGAATTTGTCCTTGGCCCGTTGTGAGGAAATAATAAATTCATCTTGTCAGTTCAATAGCACAGGACTACTTTGGGATATTCAGTGATTTAGCACCTACTTCCTGACAATTAAAAAACAGTCATATAAATTAATTATGAAGGTCCCAAATCATATCTCCCATCAGGTCAGCATTCAAACTGCAAACAAAGCCCCCACTGGCCTAACATTCAGCCAGCTGGAGGAGATGTTAGTTGTACACAGGAAAAACAAACAATATGGGAGTTTCTTATAGGAATTTGTTATGTACTAATTGTTCTACCCACATTTGCAACTTGTGCCAAGGTCAAAATGATCAGAACTTGTGGGTCAATGTGAACACATGGATGAAACACACAGTTTATGTTGGAGTTTAACTTGTGGCGTGAGTCACAGATATTTTATATCTACTGTCTCTCTCTGGCTTGACAAATCTTTGTGTGGATCAGACCAGCTATTTCATGGCACCACTGAACCACACCCTGATGATACCACTGAGAACATCACAGCTCAGCCTCCAGAGGCTGATGGTTGTATAAATGATGGAAGAGCCACACTTAGCAGGAGGTTTTCTGGGATTGCTTAGATTGACCTGTGCTTGTGTCTGCTGATTTAAGTAAGGAGTGCATCAGGAAAGGTCAGTGAGGAACAAAAGACTTAGGGAATCATAGAATCACAGAATGGTGTGGATTGGGAGGGACCTAAAGTAACATCCATTTCCAACCCCTCTGCCATGGGCAGGGACACCTCCCACTGTCCCAGGCTGCTCCAAGCCCCATCCAGCCTGGCCTTGGACACTTCCAGGGATCCAGGGGCAGCCACAGCTTCTCTGGGCACTCTGTGCCAGGGGCTCACCACCCTCACAGGGAAGAATTTCTTCCTAATATCCAAGACTCAACACAGTTCTCTTCAACTTCCTCTACAAGTGTCCTTTCCTAGTGCTCTTGTGGCATGATGTGAAGAGCGAACACAAATCCAGGTGTACTCACAGCTACAGAGTGGATTTTGAAACCTAGAGGCATCCAGTCCTCTGTAAGGAAACCCAGCTGAGATGATTCACTGCCATGTCATCTGAAGTCATCTCCTTGTGCTTTTTCAGAAGCTGAAGAGCTGCTTGCCTTTAGAACCAGGCTCTGTAAGGGATTTCACACAGGCAGAAACAGCCACATCAAGTATCCTGTCACAAGTAAGCACTGATGGGGAGCAAGAGGAACACTCACATTAACATAAGAAAAGTCAATAAAAATACATGATTCATCACCCACACGACCTGAGACTATAACATAGACATCTAATTGTTAGCATATCTTACTGCTTCCACAAAATAATAGGTAGAGCTACTCAGTGTTGTGCAAAGCATTCATCTTAGCTGAGGTTCCTTTTGTCACAGGAGCAGTTCAGACAGCCCACTGGCCCTTGTAGAAGGGAGCAGAACCCTGTTATCTCCAGCAAACAGCTTTCCTGCAACTTTGGGATACACCTCCACCAAACGTTTCTGTTTCAGCATTTAACCCCTGCTTTGCAACATTCATGCAATAAAAGCAGAAGTGAAAGAGTGAAGTTTTTATGTGAAACATGCTCCCCTTCACCAAGTCATGCTTTAGATGAACACAGCCTGACTGAATGTAATTATTTGGCCTATTCTATTAAGAGGAAAGAAAAAAAGCTCTTTTTCTCTAGTGTTACCTTCTATTGATGTTCTTTTTGTACTGGAAAGATTAAAAATACTGTCTAGCAACCACGCAAGGTCCTAGAGAACAAAGTCTGTGAGATTTCAAATGGAAAAATAAAACACATTTATTTCAGAAAGAGACACTGCAATATCAACCCACATTTACAAGAAATCAGCTAAGAGGCTGGTGGGGGTGATTTGGATCCAGTGAAGACAAAGAGGGAAAGGGCAGGAACTGATCCCAGCAAGTTCCAGCTGGACAGGAGGCAGAACTTCTTTCCTGTGCAGTGACTGAGCTCTGAACAGAGACCAGAGAGGGGCTGGAGTCTCCTCACTGCAGATATTCCAGAAATGTCTGGACACAATCCTGTGCCCTGAGCTCTGGGATGGCCCTGCTGGAGCAGGGAGGAGGGACCAGATGAGCCACTGTGATCCTTTCCAGCCCAGCCCATCCTGAGGTCCTGTTGTTGCTATCTAAGGAGGCGGAAAATCCAGTGAATGTTACTTCCCTCTTTAAGATGAAGGAGGCAATTTAAGGACAGCCTGAACAAATTGCATTTTCTTGGCTGAGCTTTCAGCCTGAGGAGAGATAGGGGTTTGCTGACTTGAAGAATTGAATGTTTAATGAAAAAAATGTTTCTACCGCAACACCGCAGGAATGGGGTAAACGTTCTCAAAAAAAAAAAAAAGCTCAAAGCTCAGGAGATCTAAGAAATGTGTCAATCCCAGTGTGGAGGCAACATGCACCTTGTTCCACCCTCCTGGTCTCCATAGCTGTGTCTACAAGAAGAGCACACACCAAGAAGAAAATTGTGCACCCAAGTCATGCTTTGTAAATCCAAATTGACTGAGGAATCCCTGTAGCCCAGACTTCATTGAACTAAGTTCAGAGTCTTAAATAATATCAGCCTCTTCCAGGAGACATCCTGAACCTGATTTGAAGCTGTGTCAGCCAACAAACATGACCAAAAAGGGCATTTCCATTTACCTGGCCTATTTAGCAAGGTATTTTAGGTAACTTCCTTTAACATGAAAACAATTGCCCTTGGAAGTTTCTATTTCTTCTGGAAAATAAAAAGAAAAAACTTGTAGATATGATGCTGAGGGAATTTAGTTACTGGTGCTGGTCTAGTGGTGAACATGGCAGTGCTGCGTTAGTGGTTGGACTTCCCAATCTCAGAGATCTTTTCTAATCTTAATGATTTCATGAGTCTATGATTTAAAAGGAAAACATTGCAAGTTAGGTCAGGTACAGAAATGCACAGACTGTGTCTGGTCAAATGAATGCCACTCTTAAATGATGCCAGAGGGCATTCTGTAAGATTATTAAATGTACGTTCTTTCTCACTCTTTAGGTAAGATACTGCCCAAACAACCCCTTTATTTCTTATTTTTATCCTCTCAGAAGCTCGAAACTCTGCCATAACTGTTCATATTTATTTACATAAAGTTTGTGATATGTCACCAGTGTCCTTAGACACTTTCCTTTAGATGGAAAGATGGATTTAAAAAATCCAGCAGCTATTTAAATGACAAATATATAACATTACTTCGATTCAGGTGTGCTACAATGTTTGTCAAAGAATACCCTCCTTCCTTTGCATTAATAGCCACCAGGATTGGGATAAAGCAAATTAGGAGATATAAGGGAATTTCCTAAAGAGGAACAGTTCAAGATGTGTGCATTTTGATTGCTCTAAGCAGCAGATGAATGGACACATAAAGGCATTTGAAAGGAGATGTTGGAGGTGGCTGCTCCCCATCACCTGGAAAGCCTGTGTCAGAAACAAGGCAATCAGGAAAAAATGGGAATGGGGGACAGCCATTGACAGGGCAGCTGCTTCTGCTGGGAAATACATCAGACCAAAATTCAGGACCTCCTATGTACAGAGCCTGCACTGTGAAGTTGGGCTGAAAGATCCAGACCTTGTTGTCATGATTTAACAGGACAGACATTCTGTACTCTCCACAGATGGTGTGACTGGGTGTGTGTGTACCCAGGGGATGGCTGCTCACAATTCTTCCCTTGCAAAGGCTGGAGGAGGATATCCAAAGCACCTGTTACTTCCTGAAGCAATGCTCAGACCCAAATAAGACACCCAAATATGACACATGCCAAAGTCCATCTCAACAACCAAAAACTGAGGCAGTAAGTCAGCCCAAACTTGGTTTTCCCAAAAGGTCCAGTGAGCAAAATAGTCCAGCACCACTCCTTGGATAAAGCATCTTCTTCCTGGCAGTTTGTGTTATCAGTCCTTTTAGCTTAAATTTGGCAATATCTAAAGATAATTTGTGACAGATTCAGCCTTGTTAGTGGTGAGAGAGAAATGTTTCATTTATTTAGAAGAACAAATATTAGAGTGCATAAATATTGGAATATAATTTCTTTAGTATTTGTGTGTAAATCACCTGTAGATGTCTAGGTGGCTGCTGGGCATTAGTTCACCTCACTGGGAAAATAGCTAAGTTATTCTTCCTGGCCAAGGAAAAAGGAAAATATTTGGATGAATACTCTTCCAATACAGATTGTGTGTCCCTGTGTGTGCACATACTTGCATAAGATTTAAGATATAAAATTATAACCTCAGAAAAAGTCCTGATTGAATGGACTTGACCCATTTTAAATTCTAAACACTATGAAAAGGCTCTTTTCCAGATAAGATTTCAGCAAGGAAACTTTTCTGCATCCCTGAAAGATCTTAACATAAGTATTGCACATATGTCATGTGAGATCTTCACTAGGAGAAACTTTATGCAATGAATACACAAGATATTCGTGTCTGAGCTATGAGTAAAAAAAACCAAATGAACTTTGCTCATGAGTTTGTCTTTTTTTTAATCACCTCCAGAGCAAATGTAGGCGCTCACAGGTCCTCACAATCAAACCTGGCTGTGTGTCCCATCCTGTGGTGCACTAAGGATGAGTGATAGCTTTTTAAAAAAGCTCTGTTTCCTCTCTTTGAGCTGCTCAAATGAAATACAGTTGCTTTGAAGGAAAATAACCACATATGTGCTTATTTTAGTTTTGCCACTCGCAGGCTTGATTATGTGATAGACAAGTTTTTTTCTTCTAAATACTTTAGTCTCCCTTCCAAATGCACAGGCTCATCTTCAGGGAGAAAAAGCTGTGAAAATTTTAGATTTAGTTGGCATAATGTAGGTATATGAGAGGTATAACTCTACCTTTATATTAGAGAACTGTTAACTGGACCTAGGAACAGACAAAAGGTCATGGCACTGCCCTGTACCGAAATAGAAATACCTTAAAAAATAACCAAGTTTTTAAAATAGCATGTGAGCAGTTTTCCAGCAGTATCTCACCAGGACAGCAGCCCAGCTTAGCATCATCTCCTAGCATCTCTATATTAAACTGGTTTTTATACCCAAGGACTGACACAGCATTTTATTGCTGTACCCTGGCACTACTTTTTCATGACCAATTAGTCAACTTCTACAATATCATCCCTCTTTTTAATAGATACAATTTTTCATTAAATAAAAGCACCTGATGTACCATTTTTCCCTTTTTTCAGACTACTGGGTTAACAGAGGTGAATTTGCTCACATCAATACAAAACTTTGAGTACTCACAACAAATTTTGACAAGCAATGTGACTTTCAAGAGCAAAAGATCATCCAACAGTAAACTAAGTGAAATTTAATTTTCTCCTCCATTTGTGAGAAAGTTTACAAACTAAGCTTTTTAAATCATGTAATAGATTTGGTCTCTGACCTATTTCCATTGTCTGAGATAAGGGGAATATTAAAAAAAAAGCAATCATTCAAAATGAGAGATGGAGTTGTTCTCTTCAAATCCCTCTTTTTAGTAATTACAGCTTTTCTTTTTACCAACTATGAATATCCTTTTTACATATAAAGAAGTACAATAATTTCCTTTTTAAATAAAATTTAAAATGAGAACTTGTGCTCTGAGAACGAATACTTCACTGTGAAATTTAAAAAATATGTCTTCAGGTTGTTAAAAAAGATTCTCTTTGCTTAGCACAGCCTATATGAAGAGAGGTGATTTTCCATATTTCATTTGCAATGCAAAATTATTTACTTTTTCGAAGAAGAGCTACAACTTGAAAATATTATTGATGACAGGAAATACAATTGAGAGTCACTGTTCCTTACTATGTGCAGCAAACCAGGCTCTGTGAGATTTTCTTGAAGGCTATTTCCTTTTAAAAATTCATACAGGCAGTGAGAAGTACAACTGAATGGCTGAATGAGCTGGTTTGTATTACAAACTGGAAAAAAAAACAAAAACAGAACCACATGCAAGCCAGCATTTCACACACAGAAGTACCCTGGGAAATTGAAATTGTTGTATTGACCTGTATGTTTTTCCCTCCCATAGTGGGTGTGACGGTGTGTTCACGTCTCTTTTTACTTTTTTTTTTTTTTCTATATCACCCAGATCCACAGAATTAGTTTGCTCCTCTGAGGGCAAACACCCATTATCAAGCTCTCACAGCCACCTGCTCTCCAGCAATGCCTCCAGACTTTGACACCAACATGAGGTTCAAGTTCTCGATCCTGGCGCTTTTTCTGGAAGTGATTGTCATTGTTTTGTATGGGATATTTGTGGAATATGACACAAGTTCTGCTACAGGGTTATACCCACGTAAGTATTTTTGTCTATGATTTATAGAAGCTGAATTTTTTTTAAACTGATCCTAAGTAAGATTTATGAATAACTTATGAGACCTACTGATAAAGAAAAGAAAAGAAAGTTGTGTTTTGCAGTAAACACATTTTTTTCTGAGGAGTGAAAGCAGCAGGCTTCAAAGACAAATCCAAATTGAACACATATAAAATTCTGCAAGTCCTCACTGCTGAGAAGTTTACTGTTCTGTGAGAGATGAGCCTGGGAGATAGATCTAGTGTTTGCACAGCAGGTCAGGACTTGGAGAACTGTGTGTTACTTTGAAAGATTTCAACATTTTCCAGAGACAGATGGGGGTGTTTCTTGCCAGACCTTCTATTCTGATTGCTGTTTTTAATAATTAAAATTAATAGAATGTTTCATTGCTGCCATCCAGGTTTGGAAAAGCTGTCTTGTGAGAATGTGGAAATTGAGCTGCATATGCACCATTGCTATAAAATGTTTGTGAAAGTTGGACTCCAAAAAGGGCCATGGTTTTAGTGACAAGGTGGATAACATCCTGCTATCTTCCAAAGCAGTGGCTCCATTAGGTAGTAATGGTTTAGCCTGAAAATGTTTCTGCTGATTTGCTGCTCTGCAAATACTTGGTGAAGATCAAGAAAAGCTCTTGGCCTGACAAGTAGTCACTTCTCTCATTCCCTCCTCTCCATGCAAAGATAAGGCTATTGCGAATAAATAGAAAATAAAATTTGCAGAGCTGCAAACTGTGTTTTCCTGGCAGTGTTGAAGGTTTGTTGTACAGTTTTTTGGCTCTGAGGTCTCAATGACTTGCAAGGTAGCCCTGATTGCAATGTGCTTGATGAGGATCCTAGAGAAGAGAACTCCCTGCCTGCAGGCAGCAGGAATTACCTGTGTAATTTTGAATGTGTCCCTCTTTTTCTCTCATTCTGACTGTCCTTTCCGTGGCTGTTCCAAGGCAATGTGATCTCAGGTTGGAGTAATCCTGTGCTGTGGATTCTCACAGAGAGCATTGTCTGGGTCAGAGAACAGGGAATGAGGCCATTATTCAGCTCCAGGTGCGAGTCAGCTGATGGACCTCAGGGGCTAATTACTCACATTAGGTTAGCTCCACTGAGGTGTGGCAGAATCCCTGAGAAATGGCAACTTAGGCTGTGCCAGAGCCCCTCTCTGACACAGCTTGGCCATGTCAGTGATGATCATAGAGCTAAAGGGAGAGACCTTGGGTTTGGGTTGGAAGGGACCTTAAATCTCATCCCATTCCAACCCCTACCATGGGCAGGGGCAACTTCCTCTATCCCAGGTTGCTCCAAGCCCCATCCAACCTGGCCTTGGACACTGCCAGGGATCCAGGGGCAGCCACAGCTTCTCTGGGCACCCTGTGCCAGGGCCTCCCCACCCTCACAGGGAAGAATTTCCTCCTAATACCCAATATAAATCTCTCCTTTTTTAATTTAAAACTGTTCCCTTTTGTCCTATCATTATCTGCCCATTTAAGAAGTCACTCTCTCACTTTTTTAATACCCCCTATAAGTACTAGATGTTTAAGTTCTCCCTAGAGCCTTCCCTTCTCTTGTGCTGAGCAAGCACAGCTCTCTTAGCTGGTGTCATATCAAACTATCCCAATTGTATTGAACTATCCAAGTTCCCAAATTAGGTGGCCTTATCTAGACAGTGTATTGGGAATTATTCTTGGTCCACTTTCACACAGGAGGTGATTGTTGGTCTAGACAAAATTATGCCAAAACCCACATGAATAATTTGACAGCATGGGTAATTGTACTGACACTACAATACAGGTCTTTAAATGTAACCTACCCAATTAGAGATCACCTATGCTTATTTTTTCATTAATATCAGTGTCTAAAATGTGGGAGGAATTTCCTGCTGCCTCCCATGCCTCCCTGCACAGGCAGTGTATGGCTGTGTTATTCCTGCACACTTGTCCCTTGGCTGCCCACGCTGCTGACCTGTGAGCATCCTTCTGGAATGGTTTGGGCTCATGCAAACTGGCCCCTTGACCTCCTGCCAGGCATGGCTTTAGGCATAGCATGGATAAGGGACTGCTCTTAAGCTGGGAACAGTGTTTTAGGAGAGAAGAACATATATTGCTTTTGTCCAGCCTGTTTGGATTACAAGAGACATAAACCAAGCAAACACCACAGATGCCATGTTGAATTTTTAGATGCTGACCTCACAGAGGCTATTCCCAATAAGGAATGGGAATAAAAGTAGATTTTCACAATACCTATATTTTCACTTTTAGGACCCCTTACTCTCAAATTTATCTGTACCTAGTGCAAAGAAAAGTGCAGTTTGCCTGAGGACTTGGCAGAAATTTAATGCGGTTGTATATAAAACTATACGGTTGTATAGTTTTATTAGGAAATATTTTGAGCCAGGACTTCCCTTGAGTCCCTAAAATGATGCGTTTAAACTGCTTCCCATGCTATGCCTTAGGATGTTAACCTGTCTATTCCACAGAGATTTAGTTATTTCGTCCAGGAGGTCATTTATATTCTCAGGACTGCAGTGCAAGGCCTGATTTTGTATGCCTTAGACACCTCAACACCATGAATTCAAGATGTTTCAGTGGTTTTGGACAGAAGAAAAATGCAAATAATAGTGGAGGATCAGCACAGCTTTGCAGTTAGGTAAGGAGGGCTAAGCTGAGATCGTTCCCAAAGTGTAGCTTTGCATTGTATCTATTTCTGGTGGATACAAGGACAGGCATGGCAAACTGGATGGACAATTTCAGGTGTGTTGTGCCACTGGAATGGGAGAACAGGGTGGCATGGTGATTCTCAGAGCATTACAAAAGGATTTCTTTCATGTTGGCATCCTCTACACATTGTCCTGTGAGCATTCATGACTCATGGCTTAGGAAAACATTTACATCCCTCTTGTTCAGGGTTCTATGGTTTAAAACTTTAGGCCAAGCAAGATCAGTTTTAGAGTATGTCACCAGCATTTTTGTGTTCAGACAAACCACCTTGCAGGGGAGTTATTTTGCTGGTCTTGGCCAGCCTTTCAGAATTCTGTGTAGTGGCTTTATTCAGGATCTGCTGAAGTGTTTTCCCAGTCTTTATTTTCCTCTCTCACAGAAGTGCTATGTTTTGTCAAACACAACTAGTTAATGAAACAGTTCAATTCAAATCATGTTGTTTTCTTCATCATTTAAAGTCACTCCAGACCTACTCTTCTTTAAAACCATGCATAAGGGATAGTTAGAGTTCAAGATATGGGCTAAAGTGGAAGGAATTTGTCCTCAACACCCATAAATTAACCTATTTTTAACCAGGACTTTAAACCATTTGTGTGAATTAGTCCAGACAGCTTTAAAATGTCCAGCCTGAAGAGGAAGCAAAAAGGTTGGAGGTGTTTGTGAACCAGCTGCATTTCTATAGAATCATAGAATGGCCAGTGTTGGAAGGGACCTTAAAGGGACCTTTATCATCTAATCCCAAGCCAACCGACGATGCTGTGTCTTAAATGCAAAGTAAAGGCTCTTACTGCTTATTTCAGTTCTAGGGCAGGGCTGGAATAGTACACTGCAAATAGAAAAGAGTTTATTAGGCATCCCCAGTAACTTCTTATACTTCTGGGCCCTCTTTTGACCAAGCCTGGTAATGCAAAACTGAGGAATGCTTCAGGTAATGGGAATTTCAACTTCAAGCCAAATGTTATATTAACCAGCTCAAGTTTTTCACGCTAACTGGCATGCAAGAGCAATGAAACAAAAATTATTAAAAATGGTCTCTCTGAATTGGAGGCTCTTACTAACAGTAAAATCAGACAAAAAGTTGCAATTACAGGACTCAAACCTGTCTTGTTTCGAGTCATATCACATAATGCTTGAAAGTAAAAAAAAAATATATTTTAAAATATGGAGTATCCAGGTTGTGGTGATATACTCAGTTTGTATTAAAAGCAAAAAAAAAAAAAATTAAAGTAATAACTTCAAAAAGTAGGAAAAGAACTAACCATATTTAAACAAAATTCATATTCCAAAAAACAACCAAATATTTGAATGAAGACTAATTGTATGCTGATTAACTATATTAGTTTTTAAATGTAAGTTTGCCTTAAAATTAATTTTTCTCTTATCCATGTAAAAAGATCAATGTATTGGACAGTAATTTTTAGGGATCCCAAGCATTCCTTTGCACTGGGACACCTAGCACTCAGCCAAACAAATCCCATGTACAATCTTGGAGTTAGTCAGGACACACTGGCTCTGAACACCTTTATTGGAAGGGGAACATAACTCTTCTGTAAGGACATGAAGCTGTGGTGATGTTCCAAATAGCTTCACAAAGAGAGGACAGTGCCAGACAAGTAAATTTGCAAATGCAGAGATCCACTGGCTTTCCATAATGAAACAGGAATCAATATAATCAATAATCAGGTGTGGCATTTTCCAGACATTCAGTTTTCAGCTGGTAGACTGGTCATGAAGAATGGATCACATGCATGACTGGAGTTTGGAACTCTTCTCTACTCCAACTGCCTGTGTCCCTAGCTTTTCACCCTTCACAGCCACTCTTCACAGTCTCTACATAGACATGTCTTCCCTTCAGACTTTCAGGACGTCCATGTGATGATTTTTGTTGGATTTGGTTTCCTGATGACCTTTCTGAAGAAATATGGATTCAGCAGTGTTGGTTTCAACATGCTCATTGCTGCCTTCGGTCTCCAGTGGGGAATTCTGATGCAAGGATTTTGGCACATGAAAGGAGGGAAAATTCCTGTTAGCATCGAAAGGTATATGTGAATTTACAAAAATTGATATTTCTCTCCCTGAAGATATCAGGAGAAGCCCTAAACCACAACATCTCTGGGGTCAGACTTTACCTAAATTTCATTAAGCCTTACTGTCCACCTCTCCACATCCTTCTGCCCTTCACCATTGAGGGGGCCACTCCTGGGCCAAGGTAACCAAAGTTTGTGAAGAAATTTGAGGTGCTACATTATGTTTGGGAGGTGTGGGTCCTGTAGAGAGATTGCTTTGAATCTCTGAAGCTGTGGAAGCTGGAAGATTTCCAGCAGTAGCACAGCACGTCGTGCATCCAGCAGGCATGGGAGGATCTGTCTTTCCATGGCACATGGGGTCACAGAAGAAAGGCTGGAGCAGCATGTCTATGCACTCACAAGGTTTTCTCTTACTTCTCAAGGATGATTTTCATGAGCATCACACTCCAGCAGGGTCTGAGCACCCATCACAGAATAAGAGATCTCATGGGCAAGGTCTCTAAGCATATTTAATGCTCCTCCTATTCACCTGTCCTGCCTCTACCAGGGTCTCAGAGTGTTTTCCACATCTGCAGTTCTATTTTCTGAGACAACTCATAAACAATTTTAAAATGAACAGCATCCAAACAGCATTGAGGGGAAAGCAGGAATGATACAAGCAGCTCCCTAAAGCTTGCAGGCAGGCATTTTTAGAGGGACACACGGGTTAGTGCCTCTCTGTGCTCTAAGGTTTTGATCAATTTCTAGTTTTATTTACCTTCGCCAGTCCCCAAAACATATTAACACTGGTTCTGCCTGACAGCTCATGCAAAGATGATGCACAGAGACAGATGGACAAGGCCTCCAGGAATATATAAACCATCTGACCAAAGAGCTCACTGTCAGCTTTGAGG
>WBND01000899.1:339724-356490 GCA_013398595.1 Tychaedon coryphoeus
CAGCAGTATTTCCAAAGCAATTGTCCATAATTAAAATGATTGAGTTGTGCCTGTCATGGTAATGAATGCCAGAAACCATGTATCTATCTGCCCATGAGAACTGTTCATAAACCAATTCACCAGCTAAAACTTTCAGTTGTATTGATGGATGATAAAGGACTTGCATGTGAATTGTGTTGCCTGTGCCTCCTGCTCTGGATGGGGTTTCACAGAGGTGGTGAGCTCCAACAGTGAGTGGGGGTCATTAAAGCCTTCCAGTAAGATTTCACAAGAGACCATGTGTCAAAATCCCAGGTGCCAGTGTCAAAAGTTTCTGCATATTCTATTATTTCTTCCAGAATTTTGTCTATTCCATGTTTCTCATTAATCATTGTCCTCATTTCTTGCAGCTCACTCTGTTGTATTGGCCCTTGTGACTAAATAGCTTTTGTTTTGACTTCTGTTCATGCAGGTACCCTGTTCCTTTGGCTTTTTTGGCCCAGTTTTAACTCTGCCATTGCAAATGGCCCAGAAGGCCAAGGAACAGCCATTATCAACACTTACTACTCCTTGGCTGCCTGTGCTGTCGTAACATTCGCCCTCTCCAGCTTGGTGGATAAAAGAGGCAAATTCAGCATGGTAAGAATCACAACATAAACCTCATTAAAGCGAGTCAACCCTCTCTGATAAAGATGAGAAAGTGGATTCCCAGTGTCCATCTATCTGTCCAGGCTATCTGGAGCCATTCCCCACCCTATGGCCAGAATTAGAGCTATTATGCTTGTAAAACCTCTAAAGTCTGATGAGAAGTGGCTGAGGGAGCCAAGGGGGCTCATTCTGGAGAACAGGAGCCTCAGGGAAGATCTTCTCACTCTCTACAACACCCTGAGGAAGAAAGGTGGAACCAGGTCTCTTCTTCAAATGGCACGTGAGAGGACGAGAGAAAACGGCCTCAGGTTGCATCAGGGCAGGTTTAGACTGGATATGAGGAGAAATTTCTTCACAGAAAGGGCTGGAAAGCAGTGTAGTAGACTGGGAACATGGTGGTGGTACTGGTTTGATGGCTGGATTTTTTAATTCAGAGGTCTCTTCCAGCCTTAATGATTCTCTGATCATTCTCTCTTGTCCACAGAACCTGCAGGACCCTAGAGATACTTGCCCAGTGTTCAGGTGGACTTTTGGATCTTATTCCAAAGATGTTCCTACTTGAGTTTCCTTATTAAAACAGCCAAAATAGATGTCTCAAGGAAATGACCTGGAAATCTCAGTGCAGCTGCACAGCAGACAAAAAACAAACCAGCTTCTATCCCTTTGCCCTAAAATCCAGCTCTGTTTTCACCCACTCCTTTCCAGCAGCTCAGTTATTTGTGTGAGCCCAGCATGGCCAAGGGAGCCTTCAGAGGCACTCAGCCCTAAAACAAACCTCTGCTCCTCAGTGTCACCTCTGCCTTGCTCTGTGTCCCCTCTGCAGGTTCTCATTCAAAATGCCACCCTGGCAGGAGGAGTAGCAGTGGGTACCTGTGCTGACCTGGCAATCCACCCTTTTTCTGCCATGTTCATTGGGGTCATTGCTGGAATTGTCTCTGTCCTTGGATTCCAGTTCCTGACTGTAAGTACTGGAGACCCAGCTCTGCTCCCATTTTTTATTTCTCTTTGGCTTTCCTGGAGCTCCCTTGGCTTGGCACAAAGGGAGGATAATAATAATAAGACACATTAAACTCCAGGTAATGGTGACTTTTAATAATGATTTGATTCTTGTACTTCTGCTCTTTCTTCTGCATATCCATCTTCCATATCCAGAGATCATGGAAGACTATAAACTCACTATAAAGTTCTTATTTCCCTTCATTTCAGCCTGTGATGGCATCCAAGCTTAAAATTCAAGACACTTGTGGAGTTCATAACTTACATGGTTTACCTGGCATTCTGGGAGGTATTGCTGGCATCGTAGTAACTGCAATAAAAAGGGAAACGAGGTGAGTCAGAGAGAGAAGAGAGAAAGCAGTTTTTTGATTTTTGAAGGTCTGTTCTAATTTACTACCTTATAATTTTTTTTTCAGAAATGTGTCATTGATTTGATGTCAAGCATTGCTATCTCATTTAATTTGTGTTCTTCTTGATCTCCTACCTTTAACACAGTTTAAATGCCAAGCTTGTTACAGATTGAAAGCTCAAATAAAAATAAATTAATTAAAAGCATCATAAAGAAACAGTACACTGAACAATTCAAAAAATTTAAAAATATAAAAAAAGATAAATAAAGATAAAAAATATTTATTATGACTCTACAATTACACTTCTGGTATTTGTAAGATTAAAAAAAAAATTAAAAGGCAAAATGGGTTTTTTGTACTATCTCATGACTCCAAAAAGATGAAATGTTGGTCTTTTTGACAACAGGGAGTACCCTCTAATGGCTTACAGGACATTAATAACCTTCTCAAAGAACTTGATTTCATCTGCAGCCTAAAGCAAAGCTAAATTAAAGTCATTGTACACAGCAATGACAGGATTTGTTGGACTCAATGATCTTTTGCAACCATAAAGATTCTAGGATATTTTCCTATGAGTCACCTTTTCCAGCACGCAGCAAGTACAGTGTTGAAAGATTGATCATCAGTCTCAAAGTGTAACAATTTTTTAATGGGCAATGGTTTAATTTTCTACCCTTTTCAGGAATGGTCACCTGCTTACTCCTGCCATGCAGGCTGCTGCCCTGGGAAGCACACTTGGAATTGCATTGGTGGGAGGAGCACTCACAGGTCAGTGGGAGCTTATAGTGACTAAAAACATTTGTGAATTTAGAGGTTTCTCCATGGAGAGCTTAAATGTATCAACAATTTTGTGTGAATAACACAAAATTGAAATAACGGGTCCCGGTGCCAGAAACTCAAACATGGAAAAGCAGTTTTCCAATGTTTTGTCTTCAAATGAAGTTCAGGTTTGTCAGGAAGAATTTCTTCAGTGCAAGGGTGGTCAGGCATTGGAAGGGGCTTCCCCAGGAGGTGGTGGGGTCCCCATCCCTGGAGGTGTGCAAGGAGTGACTGGATGTGGCACTCAGGGCTCTGGTCTGGCTGACAAGATGGTGTTTGATTCAGGATTGGACCTGATGATCTTGGAGGTTTTTTCCCAACCTAAATGTTTCTGTGATTCTTTGATTCTATATATCTTACCGAGTACATGCTCCAAAGATACTGAGTTTTATATCTGTAGGAATAATAAGGTGTTGTTCCAGAAGGAATTCTTCTCTAGATTCAGACACTTCAAATTCTGAGCAATAACTCACTCATTTGAGATCAAGATATACTCAATGAGGTGTCACAAATTTCCATGTGTTTGTGAATACTTCCAAACAAACAAACAAACAAATCAGGCTGAAATAGAAAATTTTGGTCTGAAATTTGGTCAATTAAAAACAAGCATTTATTCATGCTCTTATTCATGTTTGTATGAAGAAATCTGCATCACCTCTCAATATAATTCACCTGATGTCCCAGGATGGTTGGGCATTTCTGTGGATGAGGAAATCAGTCAGAACACTCTGCTGGCTGCCTTAGGCACATCTGAGTGACATTTATTTGGTCTTTTTCTTCCTTTTTTAAACCTCTGATGCTGGTTTTCCTGCAGGTGCTATTCTAAGGCTGCCCTTCTTGGGGCAAGTATCTGACCAGAACTGCTTTGATGACTCTGCTTATTGGGAGGTAAGACAATTTTATTTTATTTTCATTCTGTTGGAGGATGTACAGCCACTGCAGCCCCACTCTCCTGGGCTTTGTGATTTGCACACATGAGTCAGAAAGGCTGCCTCTTCAAAACTCAAAAATGCTGATCTACCTCAGGCTGTGAATTTATCAAAGCCACCTTCAGGATCATTTTTGGACTTCTTAGGTAATCATGCCATTTTCATTTGGACTCACCTTGAACAAAAAGCAGAAATAGAGACAACAAATTGATTTCACAGGGGAGGCCTTTATCTCTCTCTTACATGCTCACTGTATTAGGAATCCTCTTCCTTATCAGAGACTGATGACATATTCTTAATTTAGGCAATCTGAACTTTATCCTTTATGCCAGGACAAACCCAAAAAGGCAAGGCAAGAAATAATATATGATATAAATTCCTTGCAAATAAAATGTGAAGTTAAAGGAAATTTTATTAGTTTTTTAAAAGAATTAAACTCCTTCTGCTAGGAAGAAAACCCTGAGTTCATCCCTCAGTATCCAGAATTGATGGTTCATGTCAGGCTGTGTCAATGTTAATAAACAGATATATAATAGATGCAAATAGAATTACATTCTTGGCACATTTTAGTCTTCTTTTATGGCAAAAGCAAATCTAGATATCCTTAACTGAGCCCTTCTTTGTTTCTCATGGCAGGTTCCAGAGGAGGAGACAGTACCTGAAATTCACTCCAGCCACCGTGATGAGCGCAGCAGATTTGAAGCTGCCATGTAGAAAAATAATTAATCTGCAATATTTGTCCTAATGATGCTCTTTTCTGTCTATAACAACGAAGCAACATCCAAGTATTGTCCCAACCACACCAGATTTTTTAAGAAAAGGCTGAAGATAGCTATATTTTTGTAAAAGAAAACAAGCTTGAGTTTAGATTACTTAGTCATTATGCCAAGCTCAGGTAAATAAATTAGGTCCTTCTAATATATTTGTTCATCAGAAAAAGGCACCACAAACTGCTCTTTAAAATTATCTCTATTTTATCTTTTGTTGTCACTGACAACAATATAGCTGTTGTAATAAACTTTGGGTTTCAAGATTATTACAGGATAATATATTTAATTGTGAGATTTCTGAGTTGTATCCTTTAACAGTATAGGGGTAATCAAGAAGAAATGAATTTATATTTTTTATATGAATTTGAATAAACTTTTCACCGAAGTATCCCAGCTTAACTTCTTAAGAAAGTGTGTGCTCTTTTCTGATGGAGGAGAAAATGTGCTGTATTTTGAAGTTTGATTATGACAGGAAGCAAAATGTTGAAACAATTCTTATGGCAAAGCACAGAATACAGTGATTCATAATGCAATATGAGTATAGATTCATTGTGAATATGCTTATTAAAAGGGAAACGTAAGTGAAATTGTAAAAAAAAAAAATCATAATTGTCATAGATCTATTTATTTATTGTCATAGATTTAGTTTCAGTAACATAGTAAGGGAATTTAGCAGGAGCTATGAAAAGCAAGTGATTGCATAATATGTCATATTCTGTTCAATAGTGGATTGTAAAATAATAGTAGGTGTAATAATAAGTGGATTGTAGCAGTGTTAATGTCAAGAAATATAACCTGAACTAAGGACAGCTCCAGAAAAAAAAAATTGTTTGGAACTGACTGAAAAGAAACTATGTTCAACCTACAGAAGACACAAGTCACTGACTCTGAAGTCACTTTCTCCTAAAAGAAGTAAAAGCAGAAGAAGAAAACTGAAGTTAAATTAAGGAAAATTAACTTAATCAGAGAAGTGATGAAAGTGGCTGCTCAGTTCAGAGACAAAAATTGAGGCAGCTGAGGGAACTCCATGAGGTGCCTTTGTGCATGGGATAACCCATTGAGAGACAATGGATGGGAAGAGGAAATGAAACAAAAGGAGCACAGTGCCTCAATCCATCATTCAGGGAAAGCTACTGCTGATGTCTCTAAAGAAGAGGCCAAAGTGGGTCAACTTTCAACTTTTTTTTTTTATACTAGGATCTTATTTCAAGTCTTACTTATCAGACTTAACAGGAAAACTCCTCTCATATTTCCATTTCTGCTGATGTACTTTTCCTTGAAAATCTTTAGAAAGATACTAGGCAGGGCTGTCCCATATGTTATACCCGCTGTATACTGCTAGATATGTCTGATTTCTATCCATGAATAAAAATATATTTGTTGTATCACACTTTAGTTCAGATAAGCTCTTTTGCAGATGTGCAATGACTGACTCTCTTCTACCTTGTTGGCTGTAAGATGTCCTTTATCCTCTCAAAGCTGTCACACATTCACTTTTGTGAAAACTGGGGAAGCATTTCACAATGTAAATATCACATTTGTAAATATTTTAGAAGTATTTTGTGCATAATTTACAAAGTGTTGAAGTACTTGAAAAAGATTCCATCTGTGGACAGCCTGTAAAAATCTTATCTTCAATACATGAATTTCTCCCATAAATTCCTACTAGGGAATTCAGAGGGTCTTTCATTCACCCCTTTCAGGGGGTGAGGTTTTGAGTGCTGACCACACAGGAATACCTTAGTGAGGAAGCACCACCCACTGGCAGTCTTTGAATTATAGAATTCTTAAGGTTTGAAAATACTTCCAAGATCATCAAGTCCAGCCTTGGATGCAGTATCATCATGGCCAGTAAACCACATTGAGAATTCTGTGTCTTCTCACCTCTTGAACACTTCAGGGATGGTGACTCCCCTGCTTCCCTGGGAGCCTGTTCCAGTGTTTAACCACTCTTCCAGGGAAGAATTTTTTTCCTAATATCCAACCTAAACCTTCTCTGGTGGTTGATGCCCTCAATAATAACATTTAGGGTTTTTTTTTTTTTTTGTTTGTTTGGTTTTTTTAATCCAAAAGGGAAAAAATTAACTATATAGTTTTGTTCTTCAGTTCTCCTTATAATCTTTCCATAGTAATCCATACCCTCATCCTCTAAGTCTTCATTATTGTCCCAGAACTTCTTTTTCAGAAGATTCCTCCCCAGAGAAATCAGTCCCTTAGATTTTCTCAAAAAACAGAGTAGAGAGATGAATCCCTATGTCTAATCAGAGCTTTAAATGTTATTTTCTTTTCCATGTGACTATGCCTTTAAAGTATGCAATTTGTTTCTACAAAGGTTTTTTTACCCTAATTGCTCACCTCCACGTTGCAGATGCCAGTTGGCATTTGGTTCTCTGGTTTGAGGTATTTTCTTTGACTGGTTATTTCCCAATTAATCAAAGCTTTGAATACCTTGAATCAGCAGAGCTTCATTAATAATCAGTTACAACTTCTGTGTAATATGTGACTGGACACTTAAAAGACAGAAGCTTAAAATATTTTACTAAGAACCCTTTTGTTCTTCCATGAGGAAGCCTTACACTGGCAGGAAAGGAAAGTAAGGAGTTAAACAAGACATAAAGCGGAGGATGAGTTTAAAGGATGGGACTGAAAAGTAAACAAAAGTTAAAGTACAACTACTCTAAATCTGAGGATCACAATCATCAGCATTTCTTTTCTTCCTCATAAAAGACTGGCAATGTTTTATCCCTTCCAACAGCCGTGCAACACTCTTTGTGTCTTACCTTTGTTGTCACTTGGACTTGTTTTTACATTAAAAGAGCTTACATAAGGTGTTGTGGACTTTTTTTTGGTTTTCTTTAATGAGTAAAAGCTTTAATGATATCTCCTTTAAATTAACCAAAGGTCAAGCTTACTGTCAGCTCTTTTCAGAATACCAGCGAATGACCATAGCTTTGAAAGCTCTCTTATAGTTCTCCATTCCTGCCTGTCATAGCAGTATCTTTGTTTTTCATTACTGAAAAGAAAATTTATTTGAAAGCCATTGGCTGAATATTTGCATACAAAATTTCTTTTAACATTTGTGCTCAGATCTGTTGCTGAATAAATGCATTAATTGAATGATCAGATTACCAACTGTATTTGTTTGACATTTCTTGGGTATGTCTTCTTTCTCTCTTACTGGGATCAACCTTTTCTCAAAATATATTAACAAAATATGTCTCTTCTTGCCAAAGGAGAGCTCTTCCTGCTCTTCTCAAGCCTCCTGCAAAATGTTCACCTTTCGACCTCCTCTCAGTTCCTTGCTATTAGTTAAATTCCAGATATCTGTGGAAATCTTGACACTTTCAGTGCTTTTTACCCACTCTGGAAAGGTGAAGTAGAATCAGACCGACTGGAGCACAGCTGGAAACTGTCCCTGGGCTTTTTCCAGGACACCTTCCAGGTAGGTGAAATGTCCTGGTCTGTCCTTGGGAGCCCCTGGGCACAGCAGCAGGCTCAGGGTGAGCCAAGCAAGAGCAGGATTGCTCCAGCCCCTCTCCCAGGCTCCCAGCCACGTGCCAGGGCTCCTTTCCTCTAGGTCTCTGCACCCCCATTCCCTGGGGAATTCCCCCGTTCCCCCCTCTCTCCTCTGCCTCTGGTCGTGTCTCTGCAGGGAGCCTGACACTTTTTGGGAGAGAAGGACGAGGGGCTCAGCCTTGAGGCACTTCACCTCACACAACCTTCAGCTTCTGGCCTCAAGGCCACATGCAGTTTAGTGCTCTAGATTTCTGCTTAAAAACTCTTCCAAACACTGTTCTGTGGGCTGGGACTCAACTTTTCTGTCCTTGGCTTCTTCTTTCAACACCTCCTCCTCTGCTGCTCACTGTCTTAGACTCTGAGACACCTGAGTTACACCTCAGCCCCCTTTCCCCAGCCAACAGAGGACAACATTTCCCAGTGTCCAGTTCTGGGCTTCCCAGTACCAAAAAGATATGGACAGACTGGGCAAAGTCCAACAAAGCACCACAGAGATGCTGGAGTGATTGGAACATCACTTTTATGAGGAAACACGGAGAGGTGGGAGTTTAACCTAGAGAAGGCTCAGGGGGATCTTTTCAGTTTAAACACCTGGGGGAAGGATCAGATAAGTCAGAGGCAGACTCTTCTCAGTGTGCCATGGGCACACACTGAAACACAGGAGATTCCCTCTGAACCTCAGGAAACACTTTTATATTGTGAGAGTGACCAAGCACTGGCACAGGCTGCCCAGGAGATCTGGAGTCTCCCTCTTTAGGATTATATCATTTTTTAGGTCCTTGGAGATACTCAAAACCTGTCTAGACATAGGCTGGGGCAAGTGGCTCTTGGTGGCCCAGCTTGAAAGGGGGATTGGATCAGACAAACTTCGTGATTTCAAATTCCCAATGAATTCCATGGAATCAAAGTTATGCCACCCATCAAGTTTTGTGAGGAAACAGCAGGCCTGAAAAGCCCTGGGAAGCATGGGAGAAAGCAGACTATACATAATCTGAAAACAGGAAAGGTGTCCTGTTTCCTCAAAGCCTGCAAACCTTGAAAAGAACAGACTGTCAGCCCAAGAGATTTATTAGAGGCCTGCAACCGGGTTGCATGTGAAGAACTGAACAGAGATTCTCACACTAAATGTATATGTACTGTCTCAACTCTGCAACAAACATTCATTTGCTCTCAGCTTATGAGCCTTGCATTCATACATCAAGCACTTTAAAATACTAAATCTGTGCGCTACACCTCTGGGCAGTGGAATTTTGGTTTCTCAAGGGTATCAAGGATATCTATGCTAAAGGCAAAAACATGATTAATCAGTAACCTGGACAGTGTGCAGAATTTATGGCTTTATATAAAATGCCAAGGTTGATGACCTGCAGTTACCCATGTTCTTGGACTTTCACACTCACACAGTGATCCCCACTTTCACCCAGTCACACTGGTTAGCATGCACTTATAAACCCCTGTACCCTTCTGAGGATTCACTAGGAACACACGGGAAGAGAACAAGCCACCAGCTGCACTTAAAACATACCCTTACCTGAAAAAGAGGTTTTTGGACTAACACAAGAGCCTCTCAAGTGAAATCATTTCAGGACGACAGAGATCCAGAGTCCACATTTTCTCTTTTCTGTGGCAAATCCTTAGCTGAATAGAGATGGGCTGGAACAGCAGCACTTCCATTGGTTTTGTGTTCATCCTGGCTTTTCTATTCATTTCGAAAACATTAAGTTTCTGGAACAGCAGCACTTCCATTGTTTTGGTGTCAATCCTGGCTCTTCTCTCCCTTTTGAAAACAGCAGGTTTCTGGAACAGCAGCAGAGGACAGAATTTTCCTCCAGGTCCAAGACCATTTCCTATAATTGGAAACCTTCTTTTGTTTGACTTGAAGAGACCCTACAGGACTTATCTGCAGGTACTCATTTTCTCTTCTATTGATCCTATCAACCAAGCCCCATAGTCCAAGATGTCAGAGAGTTCCTCCTATTGCACCCAATGTATTACATCCATGCATGAGCCTTTAGCAAGGAGATGGTTACTTGAGCAGAAAATGTTGAATGCAGTATGTTTTTCTTACTGTAATATTTTCTCCATGCATCCAGGTTTCAGCCTTCAATAATTTTCAAATTAATAGTAAGCATCCACCTTATTTTTGTGGTGATTTTGAGAAAAAGGCAACTGAATAAGAAATTATTTTGATATGTGGTGTAAACCTCTGTCTTCCACTGATTATTGATGTACCTGGAGCTGTGACTGTGTAGCATCTTGGCTTCACTGATTTATCAACCTTCTCATCTCCCTTTCCTCTTTTCCTCCCTAAAAGATGGGGATATAACTATATACTCTAAATATTCAGGGCCAACCTTTGCCAAAATAATAAATCTTTCTGTTTTCTTCTGGTGCTTTCTTTACCTAGTTTATTGCAGGGCTTTGCTGACTTTGAGTCAGAAGAATTCTATGAACCCACTCCTTTGAGCTTTTACTGCTAAGACATTAAAATTGCACATATTCCCTGCTGATGATTTTGAAAGGGATATTTGTACCAACAAACCTGTATGGATGTTGTACCCACAAATCAAAGGACAGCTAAGATGCAATATCTGGAATATAATTGTAGCTCTCCAACACAGCCCAATCGACCTGACAAAAGCAAGTTCCATCTGTTTTCAGGCCAACAGAACCAACATGTATCTGCTGTAATTCAGTGAATCCTTTTTGATGCTGGATATTGGTTCTCTGACTTGAGCATAATTCAGATATGGGTCACAGCTCCTGTTATTTCAGCTGCCTGTACTAGCTTAGCACTTGCTGAACATTTTGCATCTTGATGCTAAATAGATTCCTTCTGTTTCTCTCTGCAAACCCACAAGAAAATAAGTGCAGTCAGAAAACCTCCCTCCAGCTGCCAGAAGAATCAGGAACACCAAGTTACATAACAAAGAAATCTATCTGTACCAGCTAAAAAAGATACCACATTGTCTCTGAGACAGATTCATGGTGCATGTAATCATGTATAAAAAGTTCAAATGTATCTAATGCTGAATTCTGGCCCAGAAACAAACTGATTTATTTTTAATAGAATAATAGTAGCAACCAGTTGAACAGGTTGTTCAGGTGTAGCCTGAAGACAAAAGAAACACAATAGCATAGAGTTAAGTGTGAAAACATGAGTCAAAAATTGAATTTACAAGAGTTTCTGAGGGAAGACAGAACTCTCAGTGCAATCCCTTGCTGACTTGGGGTTTCAGCTGTTGACACTTCTGCTCAGTTTAGCATAATGGATTTCTGCTCCCAACTGTGCCATTTAGTCATTATCCACCACAATGTCTGGCACATTCCCATCATTTAAATCAAGTGTCTTTCCCTGTAGTCAAGGAAATATCTACCATGTTAGTAACCCAAGCAGCACTGGAAAGGGTCATTAATTTCATTGTAGGCTGCAAAAGTTGTAAATCACTGTTCTCCTCTCCTGACAGCTGTCCAAAAAATATGGTCCAGTCTTCAGTGTTCAGCTGGGGCACAGGAAAATTGTAGTGATTTCTGGCTATGAGACAGTGAAGGAAGCTCTTGTAAACCAGGCAGATGCATTTTCAGAGAGACCTAAAATCCCACTCTTTGAAGATTTGACCAATGGAAATGGTAAGTTTGCCTTATTTTTCCTTATCAGCTTGACCTACTCACTTTTTTTTTCCCTTATAGACAAAGCAGGAGCTGGGACAACACTTTGGATCAGAGATCACAAAAGGCATTGGAAACAGGGAGCAATTTCATTGACTTCAGCATACTTATTCAACTTTGAAACCACTGACAGTGGCAACAAAACAACCATAACTCTAAAAATAGCCACAGCAACAGAGAATGGGTAGTGACACAAGTGTGTCAGGATCTAGAACAGGGCATCCTTGTCAGAGAAGCATTTCTACCTCTCGTTATATGGCCCTGGACTTGTGAGTTTTTGAGCTTATCATAGAACCAGCTTTTCTGAAATTATTATTCTATTGCTGCCTGTCATTTCAGTGGTAAATAGTGCTTTTAAATTCAGAATGTGACACTAGATAGCATGTAGCACATAGAGAACTGTGAATTTTTTAAAAAAGGGGAATACTGTCTACTGTGCTGGGTTTCAAAAGAAGAATTTCATACCCAAACCTCATTCTAATTTAGCATAAGAATTTCATATTTATATCTCCAAAGATCCTTGGAAAAATTCAGGAATAATTCCGTGAACATTTTAACAGCTGCATCTTTTGATCATATTATTGCATAGAAGCTTATGTTTCACTTTATTTTTTTATTTGGGGAAAAACCCATAGGTTAGATCATCAATTAAATTATGTAATAATTTCAGTGAAAAAAACCCTGAAGATGGAGGTTTTAACACATTACCTAATTTTTAAGACATTTGTTCCTACTTATTTTTTTTCCTGCAGTCATCGGAGTTCTCAGTTCAATTCAACTTCCAAACTATGATGACCAGCAGTTTGAACTTGAATTTCCAATGTCCACTTTCTTTCAGTGACAAGAGTCTTTGAGGATACACATTCTTTCTAAGATTTGATTAAATAAACCTTAAATATTTATCCTTTTCTTGTGTAATAAACCTATTGCTGAGGATTTAAAATACTTAAGGCAATTTGTGCCTTTCCTAATCTGGATGCAATTTAACTTGTTTTAAAAGTGACTGCTACTAAACAGCTCCATTCTATGCCTACAAAATTATTTAAAATCTTCTGCCACTATGAAATGTTCTTTTGGTCCAGGGGTTATTTTTGCTCATGGAGAAAACTGGAAGGTGATGCGACGATTTGCCCTCACAGCCTTACGAGACTTTGGGATGGGCAAAAAGGCCATTGAGGATCGAATTGTGGAGGAGTACGGGCACCTGGCAGACACCATCGCCTCACACGAAGGTGGGTGGGTTGTTCATTCCTCAAACCTCTAGAATCACAGAGCCACAGACTGGACTGGGTTCAAAGGGACCTCAAAGCTCATCCAGTTCCACCCCTCTGCCATGGGCAGGGACCCTTCCACGACCCCAGGTTGCTCCAAGCCCCGTCCAGCCTGGCCTTGGGAACTTCCAGGAGTGGGGCAGCCACAGCTGCTCTGTGCCAGAGCCTCACTGCCTCTAAGGTTTTGTCCAAGTATGCAGAGGCTTTTTGAACCTTCTCAAGTTCACATTTTTTTTATGAAATGTACATCAGTTTGATGAATTTGGCTCCTCTGGCATTTTTGTGTCTCGGTATGGAATTCTGACCTTGGATAATCGTCGGGTTTCTTGTTCTCTTTAAGAGAGCTGAGCAGTTGTTAGTTGCTATTCAGTTGTTTATTGGAAAAAATAAAAATATTGGAAAATTGTCTCAAAAAACAGACAGTCCCAAGTGTTGAAGTCTGTACTAAAAGCTTTCAGCATAGAGTCCCAAATAGAAGTAAAGTCCTGATTAGAAGTAGAAGCAGCTCCTGGTGCAAGGTCCTGACACGGCCAGAGTTGCAGCCTAGTTCAGAGTCCTGAGCAGAGACAGAGGCTGTGGGCTGGTACAGAGCCTCAGAGGCAGATGCTCTCTGGTCTTTTCTTCTTTTGTTCTTTTCTCCTTTTTCTTCCTCTTCTTCATGTGGTGTAGTGATGAGGACGATGGTGGAGGAAGAGAGAGGGAGAGAGCTCTCACTCCAGTACACGGATTTTTATCTACAAATTACCCAATGAGCTAAAAACACAAACCTGAAGCCTTTCTTCTTGACCTATTAGAATTCTAGTTTTTTAGTATGAAAGTTTACATATAATCTATGTATATTTCCCATCTCTTCTATCTGAAAAATGTAAGCAATATTCTTACTATACTTTTATTCTAAAACTATGTTTTGGAGCTCTCACTGAGTCTTGTTTTTGAGAGTTGTTTTCTACACTGATGTCTAGGGCTTTTATTTTTTAAGGCACTTAAAAATATTCTTACTTAATTAAACTTACTTACTTAAACTTACACCTCTATATCATGTATGTGTGGCTTAATATACTTTATTTTCTCTAAAAACTTTAATTTAAATCCTGCATTTTGATCTCTCTCTGAGGAACTCAGAGAGGCCTCTGTTTTTCAGACTCCAACAGATAATAATCAATGAGAGCAATCAATCATAACAAATAAATAGCAATATTTAATAATAAGTTTACATTTACAAATTACATGTCTTTATTACAATATAATAAATTCTCTTGTTCCTTGTCTAGGAAATCCTATTGATGCCAGCAAAATGATTAATGCAGCAGTTGCTAATATAATTGTGTCAATATTGCTTGGAAAACGATTTGACTACAAAGACTCCAGATTTATAAGACTTGTAAATCTGACCAATGAAAACATGAGGCTTGCTGGGAAACCTGTGGTTACAGTAAGGATTCACATGTTTATGTTTCTGTTTCACTGGATGCCACAGGAAAATAGCAATACTGGTGATCAGTTTCTTCTATTAAACAGGAAAATCTGAGACTTTGAGAGATAATAGATTTACTTTCTCAGACTTTCTCGGACAAAAAAAGCCTTGAGAGACAGTTTGAGAATCATGAAGTCAACAATCAAGCCCCCAGTCTCTCAAAAACATATTTAAGATACAGTTTGAAGAGTGCTAGTGTGTGAAAAATACCTTTGGGTACTTGCATGCAATGCTGTCACACCCTAGATTGGTTTATGTCTATCTAGGTTTTGAAAAAGGAAAAAGAAATGCTAGTGGAAGAGCTGGCTAAAACAATAAGAAAAGCTGCTGGCCATTATTTCCATCTGCCTGGTGGCAGCTTGAAGCTGTTTGAGCCTGACACCTACACCACTCCTGAAAAATAGTAATTTGGGGCAAGATTTTTACATCTATTCCTTGGTGCTTGATGAATTTTCTACTATGAGTTCATCCAGTCACTTTTTCATGTTCCAAAAAACAAAATATTAATATTAAGTTTCTGACTTTTTATCTGTAAAGAAGGCCAAATGTTGCTAATTTGTTTCTGTAGTGTTTCCAGACCTCTGGCTGATAAACTCTCTCTAACAATTTCCACTCTCATAGGTGTACAATATCTTCCCATATCTTGGATTCCTCCTAAGGGCTAACAAAACTATCCTCCGAAACAGAGATGAATTACATGCTTTTTTACGAGTAACTTTTGTAGACTACCTGAAAAACCTGGACAAAAATGACCAAAGAAGTTTTATTGATGCTTTCCTGGTTAAACAGCAGGAGGTAACTGACTCTTGTCTTGCTGATTCCATCTTTTATGGTTCTATGAAGACACTTGCAATTTTCTTTCAGTCCTTACAATTACAGCTGAATTTCCTTAGGGAAGCTATCTTTGAGAAAATACCAATGACAAAGTGGTAGAGTTGGACAGGTACTTCACACTGTTGAAGTTCCAACCTCTTTTAATCAGTGAACATTTATCCTCATGTGTTTTCTTCAGACTGTATAAATGTATTTACCAATGCTACATCTTTTTACCTGCTTTCTATGTTGTCCCATCCCTTCTGGCTCTTTTGAAAACATAATGCATTACAGAATGGAATCACTACCTGGGCTTTACTGGGACTTATTTGGGGTCTCTGATATGTCTGGGTCACCTCCCCCATGGGGATGCAGCTCCCTTTGCTGATGGTCCCAGTAAATACAAAGATATGTCAGCATTCTCCTCCAGGCACAAGACCAAAGCTCTTCCTTGTCTTTCACACTTTTTTAAAATATAGGATTTATATCTTAGCAAATGTTCATCTACATAAATTGCACTTTCACATGGAAAGCTTTGAGTTCTCATCCTTTTATCTCAACCACTTTTTTTCAGGAGAAATCCACTACCAATGGGTATTTCCATAATGAAAACCTGATAAGCCTGGTGAGCAATTTGTTTACTGCTGGTGTTGAGACAATTTCCACCACGCTGAACTGGGGCTTTCTGCTGATGCTAAAGTACCCTGAAATCCAGAGTAAGTGATTTAATGATAGATACTGTTACACTCAAGAGTATTAGGGACCAAACAGGAATCTGGAGGATCAACCTAGCTGTTAATAGGCCAAGTTACAAAAAGCTGAGATTTCCAGCCAATTATTGTCTCTGTGCCCTGTGGTTCAGACCCAGTGAGGGTCACACTGGTCGGCCAGCAGCAGAACACAGAGCTCATACAGGCCAGGCCCTTTGCTTAGGGAAAACTCATTAACTAAGTAAAGAGCTGTCCTGTGTTGATCAATGAAATTGTTCCAGGTTTCCCTCAGAAACTGTCAATAAACCAAAGGCCTGTGCAGATGTTAAATGGACTGTACTGAGGCTTTAGGGACCTGAGAAGATTCATGGAATTGCCCTTGTCTGGCATCTCCATTCCAGCTGATGGTACAGGGTTGTTTGGAGTCAAATGGGGTTTTCAACCCATTGGGCAGAACGTGGATCTTTAGACAGAAGAGATGACAGAAAAAAAGTCTTTAGGTTCTTGTTGTTAAAGAATCAATTAAACACTGTAGTCCTGTTCACCTCCCATTATTTCTGAAAGGAAAAAAAACTATTTTTGGAGAATTTATTGTTTGTACTCCAGATCTGTTATACTTTGCATTAGTAAAGCACACTGTGTCTCGGGGCTGAATGAGTCCTTGTATCTTAGAGCTGATTCTCCCTCCAGAAAAGGTCCAAGAAGAGATAGAGCAAGTGATAGGGTCCAACCCCCCGCAGATCGAGCACCGAGCTCAGATGCCATACACAGATGCTGTCATCCATGAAATTCAGAGGTACGCCAACATCCTGCCGCTGAATC
>WBND01000900.1:0-44514 GCA_013398595.1 Tychaedon coryphoeus
CTCTGCTCATTCCACACACAACAATGACCTGGGACAACTCCACCACTCTGTGGAGCAGAGTGTACTATCACTGTATAGAAGGATATTATTTTAATGGAGACAGGAATTTTTCAGAATGCACAATAGATCAGTCGTGGGAGAATATTACATACGTATGCAAAGGTAAGTATTATCATACAAAGTTGCTGTTTAAATTGCAATTTAATTTGTCATTCCTGTTCTGAAGTTAGGAACTGGAGGAAGAATGACAGCAAGAAATCCCCTTCTAATATATGATATAGGAAATGTGGTGGTACTTTTGGATGGAAAGGTCACAGAAGAGAATGTTAGCAATACAGAAACTTCTACTAGATGCCACAGATCTATCTATAGCTGTCTTGCTTTTTATCTCAAACAGAAGAAGACTAATGCAACTGGAATTTTATTTTCATGAGAGCCTTCAGCTTTAGAAGCCCATGGAGTGTCACCAGAGGAGCAGAAGGCATTTGATAATACTTTCTGGGAATCCATTACTATAAAGTGCACTCCAATGAAAGAAGTGGCAATTGAATTTGAAGCCCTTTATCTCTCCCCGCCCCGCCTTGTTTGTTTTTTGTTCTTTTCTCAAAATGACCAAAGCAAAATTTCTTCATGGTTGCCTTTCCAGTCTATATCTAGTTGTCTGAATTTCACTCCAGATTTATTTTCTTATACTGACATTTTATTAACAGCCAGAACTTGCAAATGTTTTGGACTGTTGACTGTTGTTCTCTTTAGTGTTCTTTTGTGTCCTAAGAAGGAGTTGTTTACCACTATCTAGTTCTTAAGTAGCAGTGCTGTCTTTTGCAGAAGATAGTGTTTATTTAGCTTTGAAATATCTTCATGGTTTTCAGAAGGACTAGAAATGTGTCCTTGACTGCTGCCATTGCACTGCACAAAGTTACTGCGTGAGGCCTCTCTTCCCTCACTTAACTTCTTGAGCATCTACTGTGAATGTAAAACATGGGACATCAAGTAAAATAAGTATGCAGAAAAGCAGTTCTCTCTGCTGTTAAAGTGCCCAAGTGAAAATGCTGTTAGAAATTATGATTCATATTTCATTCAGGAAACTCACATTGCTGTATTTTGTGAATTGATTTTGAAGCCAGCATTGTGTAGAGTGACTAAGTTAGATCTGTCAGTCTGCTGAGAGTTGTCTTGAGCGCTCTGAAGTTCTGAAGGGCCTGAACATGCAGACTGCAGTCATAGGTTTACTATGGATTTCAGCAAGAGCTTTGCCAGATTCCAGCTCTAGCTGCTGGATCAGAGTCAGATCAAAAAAGTCCGTTATGGTCAAATAGAATGGTAAGGAAGAGTTACAAAAATAGCCTAACTGGTCCAGACTCCTTTAAAAAAGGTAAATCATCAACAGGAAATTGTTAGAAAATCTTTCATCTTCTTTACTTCTACATTTTTCATATTCACTAGAGGTAACAAATTGCTTTAAAATTAAATGAAATTTCTGTTTGTGCAGTGATATCTTTGAGATTTACATGCTTTTAGCAGTGTGTGTATAATTAATCAGTCAAGCACATTAAAATGAGAAAAAGTTATGTACCATTCCAAAATAATTTATGATGGATGTTGGAAAACCAATTGTCTTTTCATCCTGCCTGAAAAATTCCATTAGAAATAAGGCAGTTAAAAGAACATCAGCAGGAAATTCTCTTTGACAATTAATTTCTTCATTTATTGAAAAGTGGTTGATATGAATTCCTTGTATTTGCCTTGTTTTGTGCATTGTCTATGTATGGGGTATATGGGATATATGGTAAATATATATGTGTGTGTGTGTGTATACAAGCACTTTTCTAAGTTGCTAGTTGAAATATTAAAAATATCTTTACAAAGTTAATTTTACTTGTGATGCTGATTGGGTTAAGCCATCAGTAAGGTACGGCAATAGTAAGCTGGATTACAGTTTTTATCAACCTCTTATTTATACATGTAAAATGAGGCAATTGAAGTGCAGAAAACAGACCAGCAATTAAAATACCTGCTGTCTAGTGTGCTCAGTGTGTGAGCCTGGACATATTGTGTAGCTGGTCCTCACAGAACTTCTTTCCCTGTGGAGTGCTTGGTTTCCCAAAATAAGAACAGTTAGTGTTGGAAGGACCTCTGGATATCATCCAGTCCAATCTCCCTGCCAAGGGAGGGTCACCTAGAACAGGTGACACAAGACACGTTCCAAATGGGTTTGGAATGTCTTCATGCTTCCCTGAGCAGCCTGTTCCAGTGCTCTGCCACCCTCAGTGTGAAGAAGTTCTTCCTCATGTTGAGATGAAACTTCTTGTGTTTTAGTTTATGGCCATTGCTCCTCATTCTGTCTCTGGGCACCACTGAAAAGAGTCTGGCACCATCCTCTTGGACACTATCTTTGAGATATCTTCATTTATTTAATTGCAAAAATGTGGTCAGTATTAGTAGAGATGGCATTTGCAACCACTTACAGAATTAACAGGCAAAAATATACAAAAAAATCTAATACCTGGGTTTTTTCTTTTCACTAAGTTTCATGTATGCGTGGGGATAGGTGGCAAGAGCTCTCTAAATGAACTTGCATGTGTGGATTCTCTTTTAGATACTTGTTGAAGATAAATGTCAGTGGAGTTGATTCTATCTGCTTTCTGGTAAAAAAAGTTGATATCTTTGAATTTCTTGATATAATTTCTCCCCCCTCCAACACTCACTGGTGCTGTTGAAGCACTTAGCTTTTTTTTGTGTTTTACCATTTGTGTTGTGTCTTTCCTGGCTTCCAACAGCCAGGTGCTATTTATATCTCTCTATCCTCTCCCAAATCTTTCTCTGTTTGACTCCTCCAGGATTGTTTTTTTCACATTTCACCTCTGGTCTCCAGGTATTTATTTGCATGTTGTTTCTAGGACACTTTCTCTTGGGATGAGAAAAAGATTGTGAAGGTAAACTGAAGATCAGTGGGTAGCAGTGAACTTCAGTCACTTTGGTTAATCACAAGTTAGATTTTATAGTGCTGAGATATAGGAAATGGAGGGGCTTTGCTTCTCCCATTTTATTTGTGAGTTTAAGTGTAATCTGATGATCAAAATCACATATCTTTAAGACCTGGATCCTACTGTGTGTTTCACAAACCTAGTTCCCAAGCTCTGTAAGTCACTGGCACTGTTAGATTTCAAAGTGGAATGAGCGTTTCAAAGAACCTGTCTCCCTCTAGTTGCAGAGTACTTTTTTCAGAGAAACTTTTGTGCTGTTATTGGATACTATGTTTATGCTACTGGGATTAATGTTAAACCAAGCCCTTTCTGTATATTTGGTTGTCCGAACAAAGACTGTGTGATCAGTAGGAGTAAAGGAGGAAAAGCAGTCCCCTCAGAAAGCTGAAGACTTTGTTGTGGTAATTGCTCTGTACAGGTTTTCATGCTCTTTCACTCACATCCATTTAAAGTGGAAACTTTTGAGAAAAGATCTGCCAGCTCTTCTGTGAATTTATGGCCATTGCCTCGTGGCCTTGTCCTCAAAGTTCAGAAAGCATAACAAAAAATTGGATGCAGTTACAGAAAAAAGAAAAAAGCTACTGGTTCTGCCTTCTTCCTTCCAAGGAGGCCACTGTATAAGATTTCTTTCCTTGCCTAAATACCTAGAACAACCCCTTTTGTTGTTTGTGGCTTTATTTTCCTTTTTCTTTGATTTTTCTTTTTTTTTCCTGTATTTTATAAACTCAAAAATTGCAGATTTTCTTGCTAAGGAGCCTTGCAGATTACTCCCTCTCTTGTACCCCCCACCTCCTTGTTCTGACTTTTAATTCTCATGGGTATGAGACTGGAGATTTCGTGGATATGGAAACACTTTCCCTCTATCTGTGAGTCCTTCTTGCTATCCACTCTTTTAATAATACTGTACCTATTTAAAGAGTACAACAACTGAACATAATATTTTGCCTTTTGTTGGCCTTAGATTGCAGTACTGTGAAACAGATAACAGTAACAATAAATAGCACTTAATCACAGTTAATCACAAAGCTGTGTGTAAGAATTTTGTTTTAGAGGACATGCAGATTAATCTCTTTCTTCTGTCCTGGAAACATGGAAGCTTTCAACAGGATTTCCGTAGACAATGAATGTAGAATGGAGAAATTAAAATTTGTTGGGAGATGAACTGGTCTGGTGAGTGAGGCATCTGTTTGCTGAGTATATGAAGTGGACATAATGTTAGAAAACAGGTTTATGGCTGTTGTAATAATCAAAGAAAAAGAAATAAAAAGTGCTGCAAAATATATTAACAGTTAAATTGTAGTTCTAAATAGCTGCCTAAGTATGAAATGCTAGAAACTCTTAATATACTGAGGTAATCAGATTCCTGCATGCTAGAAAGGGGCCCCTGTGGGATGGTAATGAAGTTTATATACAGAAGAGGAGTGCCCTGACCTGTGCTTGTTTTTACAGCAGAACAATACACCAACTATTTTCTGAATATTCCCTGAAGTATCTACCTGTATCTGTCCTATAAATACCTTCCAATTTTTTATGCAGCTAGAAAGTATTTTTCAGCTTAGAATCTATATCAGGTTGGATTTATATTATCTTGGTCATGTAGGGAATGTAATAAGGAAATATGGTAGAAGGAAAAAGGAATGAGAATTTGAAGGCTGGTGAAGGTAAGGTGTATGTTCACTGTCAACTTGAGCTGTGACTAGAAGGATCTTTGTTCTCAACTGTGTGAGAATGTTATCTCTTCATGTGAGAGCAACTGCGCTGTGTTTAATGACAGCAATGAAAGAACTGGAAAAAAGCATGGATGAGCTGACCTTCCTAGCTGTGCTTTGTCTCTAAGAAAGCCTGCTCTTGAAAGTGTGTAAATTAACAGGTGTGTTGAGGGATGTATCTCTGGTTGCTAAAACTGTACTTCCTACATGCTCGGTTCTGTGGGCTCCGTTGTTTTCATTTCCATTTATTTTGAAAAGTGTTCTGCTGTGTTATTTAATTTTATTTATTCTATAACAAGAAAAAATGTCAACACCTTTTAAAAAGCAACTTCAGCAAATAATGAGCCAAAACATTAATTCAGCTATAAATAAAGTCTTTTCTAACACAGAACCTTTCTTAAAAGCTCCTTGTGTGAATTTTTGAAATGCTGGCTGTATGTTTAAAGAGTTCACAGTCTTTAGCTCAGGACATGCTTCTTCAGTTAGCCTGTTATTTTAAGTTTAGGAGCCAAGACAATTAAGAGAAAGCTTTCTACCTAACATGTACTTACCTTCTTCGGTTTTTTTTCCTGTTTAGACAGCAAAGCAAAGCAAAAAAACCTCAAGACCAAACCACAGGAAAAGCAAGAAATAAGCAATTTCTCCCAACATAAGATTTGCATGAGAAGTAATGATTTCTTTTCTGTGTTCATGTTTTTGGTCTCAGAGGAGGAATTACTGAGTAATTTATCCATATTCAACGAAACATGTGTGAGGTGGCAAAGGAAAACTGGAAGACTGGGAGTGCAGGAAACATACACAGTAAGTAATACTGGCGGTATTTGAGATTGGGAGTGACTTTGTTATTGTTATGTCTGCTGAATTGTTGGATATTTGTTTTGTGGGTTTTGTTTGTATGGTAGTTTGTCTAAATCACAAAATCACCTGTATGCCTGCTTGAATCTGTAAGAGGTTACAGTATAAGTTTATGTTTTAGTGAAGTTCCATTGAAGAGCTCAAGCTTACATTTCTGTAGAAAATATTGCAAAACTTGGGCTCTGTCCCTGTCTTTGACAAGCATCTCAACTGTACTGTGTATCACTTGCAGACACTGGATAAAGCATGCTTTAGAAACGCAAGGTATATTGAAATAGTGTGCCTTGCTCAGAAGGTTCAACAAATGTATATCTGAACAGTTTAGAACTGTTTTTCTTGGAAATTGAAAACAACCTTTGTAACTTTTTTTTCCCCATGAGCATAAGAATAAAAATCAAGGCATAAATTGTCAGAAACAAAGGAAATAGTTTGGTCAGTGTTACTGAAAGCCTAAACAACATGATAAGAATTCCCATGTTTTCACAATAGCATCCCAAGAAAGGCGGTTTTTTGTATGTGTGTTATTTGGGTTTGGTTTTTTTCTTTTATTTTAGTATGTGCAAGTAAGGAAAAAAATAAACGGGATTATTTAGGGTGTCCAGGATAAGTACATTAATGTGAAAAACATTTCAAAATTGGGTAATAATTTTGGAATAGAACCTGTCTTTCATCTCCAATGTTATGACCAAAGTATTTTTAGTTTGTGTACTTTTATTGAGCACTGCTGAGATGGAAAACACAGCTTCCCAGTTCCCCTAACAGGTCAAAACTGGTTTTATGTAGCCAATGGTAACTGGCAAGCTGTGAATCTCTGGTATAATGTACTCTGTGCACATGCTTTTCCTGAATTCAGCCACCTGACGGACGCTCCAGAATATCCAGAAAAGGTGAGTTTTGTCTGTCCCTGCGTGTCATAAAAACAACAGATTTGCTTTTCACTGGGACAATCTTAGACAAGTTTGACTTTTACTGTTGTTTGGCATTCCATCTTACTACTGCTTCTGTGGGGTATGGGAGAAAACAAGCAAAGGGGAAAGAAATAACAAGTAGATGTAGATCCTCTATCTGTGTGCTGTAAACAAAAAACAATATTTGCTTACCACCTCACTGTTTGAGTAGGAGATCTTTGTAAAGTCCACAATAGATTAGGTTCCTCATAGATTGGATCAGATTCCATAATAGATTCCTTCTACCTGTTGTAGAAATATATGAAAAAGTGTGAATAATTTTAACAACCAGAAGAAATAAAGGTCCAGTTTATTAAGACATCCCATGGCTAGCAAAAACCCTATATATTTTTCTTGAACTGATACTCTAAATTAGATGTAATCCTGTGTTCTGTTTAAGAACCAGTAGGATTAAATAAGATAGTATTCTGAATTTTGGAGAGCCACAACGTGTTGCACTGTTGTCTTTGTTTCAATAGTTTCATATATTGGGCCAAAGATTGGATGAGAAGATATTCTCAGAAGATGTGATATTTAACATCAGTACTAGTGAAGATAATCCAAAGGTGTGTTTTGATCTGAACTCTGGAAGTAACTACGTGGTGAATATAACTACCATTTCTTCCACAAACATCACTGTCTCAGCTACACTAGCAATTCAAACAAAGGGTATGTTGTGTTTTGTATTCTGTGTGCTTATAAAAGAACTTGCTGTGCTGCAGAGTTCACTGATTTGAGTCTAACAGACTTCATAATTCTATATGCTGACTATGTGCATGTAGCCACTGTCAGCATCCTCTTTTTCTGCAAGATGTTTTTCTTTCTGCTCACTTGGCCATTGACTCTATGAGCAAGGAGAGCAGTGGCAGTAAGAGCCCTTCAGAAAGATTTAGCAAATTTAGTTTTTCACGACTTGCCTTCTGGCTGAGGCAGGATTGGAACAGAATTTTGGTCCATAGTACATGCCTACCAGTTTCCATTTTTTCCCTTGAAATATGATTCTCTGCCTGTAGGAGAATTCCCTGTTGACTGGCAATTTGATACTAATCTAAGTGGTATGAGCATTACAGACAATGCTTCTATGTTTAACAGTGATTTAACAGGGTTCTGGCAGTTACCAGTAATTTTACAGAAGTCATGTTCTAAAAGTGGATTTCTGTAGTATTTCAGTCATGGAGACTTTAGGCTTGCCTCCTAATTCTCCTAATACTAATTCTGGTGAGACAGACCTGGAGAAATAATTGCTTTTGGAATCCACAAAAATGCTTTTGCTCACATGCTTTTTCCTGGAGGGCATCAATTATGACAAATTGTTCTGTGATAATTTTATTTACATCAGGAGGCCTAAACCCTTGATCTTTCTGTCATTATAACCTTCTAGGCCTGGACAAGTAAATTGTGTATTGGATTTCCTGAATAGCATGCTTGGGTTTTTTGAAAAGCAGATTTCTCTGGAAAGTGATCATGCTTTACTTATCCTGTTCGTTCATTCAAAAAGAAATGATAACCTACTTTTCTGTCTCAGAAGAGAATGAAATTCAAACCTTTAAAAAAAATTATTCTCAGCTACTCATATTCAATTAAGTTGAAGGAGGTAAAGTTTTTAAAATAAGTTAATAGCTTTTTTAATTGTCTCTACAGTAAAGGAAGCTTTCAATAATGTATTAATTTTTAATGATACCTGCTTGAAGTGGAGGAGAAATGTCAGAGGAACTGATGTGCAAGACAGATACTCAGTAAGTGACAATCTGTATTTTGAATCTAAAAAGCAATTTTTATCGATCAAAAACCTAGTTTTTTCAAACACTCACTGCTAGCAGTGTTCATCTTTATAATAATGTTTCATAAAACCCCAAAGAATAATCTTGCATAGCAACCAAAGAAAGATCATGCTCTCTTGTAGTCCCCTGTTTCTTGCTCATTTTTCCCATACTTAATTTGCTCTCCTTATCTGTAGTTTCAAATTTGCCATATTTAGGCAAACAACTCACACAATTCTATTCCAGTTTCACTGAGTCAGTTCACTTTGCCTTGTGATATGCCTTCAGACTGTCCATATCCCAGTGGGGAATTTCTGCATGAACTACTTCTGCTGGGACTCCTGACCACCTGCTGTTGTCTCAAGTTTCCTTGTGCCAGGAGGCACCAAGAAAGTATTGGAAGGCATAGGATCTATTTAAAGGAAAATTAATGTACAATTAGTATCCAGCAAGCATTTTAGTTTTCATTAACAGAGAAATAATTTGATCAGGAGAGGCCTTAAGTTAGTGACTTCATGATCATTTCAGTCATCAACAATAAAACACGAAGTCCTACTGAAACAAATAAAAGAAGAACACATGATACTGTAAATTTCCCTGGAAATATTGGTGTCTGTAAATATCACGGATCCCAGAGTGCAGCTGGCATTTTGACATATGTCACAATAACTTGATTTTGTCTCTATCCTCATGGTGAAACTGGAGAGGTGTTCACACAAGCTTACTTTTATAATTCGACAGGAGAGTATCCTTCAATGAGAGTCAACTGTTATTGGAAGCTGATATATTAGCAGGAAATTAATAAAAAAGAGGATAGACTAGGAGGAGAAGTGAAAGAACCAGGAAAATATCAGATCTGATCAAGGCAGATCAAATTTTGGAAGCGCTGGAATTTGAGTAACTGTCAGTGCCAACAGTTTTGACACATCATATGCAGTGGTCTCTTCTGCTGTTTCTTCTAATTAAGAGCATGAGATGGCTGAATGCAAGTAATGTATTATAACATTTCAATTTTCATGCTGTGATTGTTTGGTTACAGTTTCATGTCCAAGGCCAGCGTTGGTACCAGAAGAACTTCTTTCATGAAATGACCTTTGAACTTTCCACACACAAGCAAGCTCCTGAAGTTTGTTTAGATTTGCAGCCAGGCACCAATTACTCTATTAATATTTCCATGGTAGCTTTGAATTTTTCACTGCTTGTTTCTATGACAACACAAATTACAGGTAGGTCTTGCCATTTATTTTATATATTTACGAAAGCATCTAGTGAGTGTAAGAGACTCAATTGAATCTACATTGTTGATCTCAGTGTTGTGTGGTGGGTTGACAAAGTATTCTTTCCATGCTCAAAATTGTCCATTGCTTGTTTTCATGGATTTAGCAAGAAGTATGTCACTAAAATGCCCTGATGAGAAACATCTCATGGGTCTTGTTTTGTTTAGAATAGTTTCCACCAGCCCTGTACTGTCAGACTCTCTGTATTAGGTGAAGTGCAGTGCAGTGTTTGATGATGGTATCATTCTTCCTCTCAAGGACACAAATTACAGTAGGTAAGAAACATGAAAGCTCTCTGAGCGTCTGTAACTCTGTTCAGCCACTAGATGGAATCAATACTCTTCGGACTGCTTAGGAAGAGCTGGAGATTTGTGGTTTGAAATTGATAGTGTTGCTGTATTTTCAATAGTAAATCTGATTGTTTTAAGCTTCATAAAAGGTAAAACATCTCTTGTTTCTTAAAGCTGCTGTTGAAGATATACAATGACCTGTCTGTTTGTTTTTTTTTTTTATAAAATCACAGTCGTGATTTGGTAATTCCTTTTCACAAATTTCCTAATTGCCACTCATTGCCCATGAGTTCATGAGTACATGTGTCTCTGTAAAAAAGCTGGTAAGATTTTGTTGATAGAGGTAAATTTTTCAGAGAAAAGGAAAAGCTGTTTACTCTGTCATCCCGTGATAGTTCCTCAATTCTGCAGGATTGCATCAGGTCACTGACTCAGCAGAGTTCTGGAGAACACTTTGTAGCAGGTGCTGTGTGAAATGGTATTTGTGTCTTGGCAGCTGGCATATTTTCATCTCTGCTGAGTTAGTGCTTAACAAATGCACATACATAGCTCCAGGAAAGGTGCGTAATAGTTAGGTCATTTCTGCTTTGAAAGATTTTACTACACAAGCCCATTTATACCTGGTAGTTATCTTATTCAATAATCAATAAAATATAAGTGTTGCTCTGTCATATTAGGAATCTTTATCTAGAAATTGATGTGCAAACATTTCTTATTTTTTTACTTCCATTGAAAAAAATATTCACGTATGCACTTCTGAAGTTTTTGCAGAAATTACAGAAAATTAAAAAGCTGATAATGATCTTGCTGCAAAACTTGCCAAATAATGGAATTCTAATGAGATTAATTGTGCTGTTATCTCATCTAAGATGAAAGGATCCAGCTGAAATAATTCTTCTGGCAGTGCTGCTTTGACTTCTGTGTGTTATGTCCTGAAATTGCATTACCTATGCAAGCAATTTAATTTATATGAAACTGTAATTTAAGAGTAGGTGTATAATTTTAATCTTCATTTGTCCAGTTATTTTGTAATCATAAATGTATTTTCCATGGTGGATGGAATGATCTCAATTTATCTACCAAGTTAATTCTGAAAAGTGGCTTTATTAGCTCTGGGGGTTTTCTCGCTAAATGGTATTGTAAAAATGCAAGATATGCCTTAAGCACAGAAGCTGTAGGGAAAGTGAGACTTAGTAAGTGTTTTACTAATTATGTTCTGATGGGATGTTTAAGGTTTCATATGCCATCCTTTAAGAGGTACATGATCAGTTTGTCCGTTTCCACAGCTGGAGGCAAATACAGATATTGTGTCTCCTTTACTTTTACAAACCTTCTACATTTTGAGAGTTTGGAAAATCTTAACTCTGGAATTTTGAATAGTTTGAAGAGACATGTCCCAGACAAGTGGATGATCACTGCCTTTCAGACCTAATTTCCTGACAAGGATAGTGATTGTATAAATTTTTAGACTGTTGCAGAATATGAGTGTACAAATGCTAGCATTAAGTTTGGGTATTTTTTCCAAAAAACAGGATTTATGATTGCATGTTGTGAAAGTTACTTTTATATCATGAATATCTATATCTATGCCCATTTCATTCTGAATGAGGATATGTTATATCCATATTATTTGTAAAGAAAAAAGCCAAGAACTTGGACTTAAGAGCCTGTTTTTCTCCCTGGCAAGTAGCATCCTCTAAAAAAATAGATCTGTGCCGATCACAAAGTTGGTTTTGGCCATCATCTTCTGGATGGTAAATACAGTCTAGCAAATGCTTCATGGATCACTGTAGCAGGCATCTTGCACAGTCTTTTATGTTGTCTTAACATTATAAAGAAACTCTCACCACTTGTCTACTGGAAATAGGAAATTGAGTCAGTTATCAAAAATTAATAGGCAGTTATTATATTGTAGTTGGAAAAATATGGTAGCAAGATTGTCTTTGAAGCAAAGAATCTCATGTCCCTTTCCAGAGAAGGAAAGGAGTGTCTTGTGGGGCATACTTGTGATTATACTACATAGACATAGCTCTGTTCATTTTCCTTTTGGAATACCCTTTATGAAGGCATGCTCAGGGGAGGCATTGTTCTTAATTTCACTGCCTGTTTTTACATATGAATTTAAGATGATTGTAACCATTTTTTCAAGGGTTTGAAAAACAGAGTAATAAATTAGGAGCTAGATCTATTTTAGTTTTATTGCTAATATTCTTAATAAGAGTAATTTTTCAGTTCAGTCACATTAAAATTCTATTGATATTTGAATCTTTTTTTAGCTTTACTTTGGGTAAATTGTGAAAACTCTGGTGTTTGGGGAGTTCATGGATGCCTATGTGTTTACAGAGTCCGGTTCCTTTTTTTTTTTGGATTGGAGCAGACCACTATGACTTAAGACATAGTAAGACAGAAGTGTTTCTGGACACTAGAAATAGATCTTTTGTGCCTGAGTTACTGATTACATTTCCTTCTTGTAAAATAATTAATATTAGGTTCAATTATGATTTCTCATTGCTTTTCCTCCTCTTGATTTTCTGCTTAGAATCAAGCTCTATTTTTTAGTTTGTTCAAAGTGTACTATTCACACATGGTGCAATTCCTTACATATTAGTACCTGTACTTTCCAGGGGGGTTGAGTAGGTTTGTCCTTGAGTCTGTGTAGCTCAGATAATTGTAGTACTTCCTATATTTCTCAGCTGCTATTCTTTTTGGTTTAGCCCTGGATTTACTTGCAGACCACGTACTCATGTATGTCTCATCTCTGTCCTTGTATGAACACATGACTGAGAAAGTAAACTCACAAGTAGAGAGTCTAGAAAGTGACTTGAATAAGAAGAATGTATTCCATCACATATTAAGTATAATTTTCTAGAGCCCTGCTCCTTTGTATTGGTGTTTATTGGTGTGGAAAATGTACGACATTACAGATCAGATTGTGATGTCTAATTTGTTCTTCTGCCTATGAATGTACACACACACGAAAGGGATAGACTATTATTCTGAAGTGTTGAAGGATGGAAAAGATTGACACTCATTCTTTCATAAAGGGAGTTTTTTGAGGTCTGGAAAAGGAGGGAAAACCCAAAATCTACTTTCCAGTGAGGAAGTGAAAGACTGTTGGAGGTGTGGTGATCTGACAGTTCTTACTCTGAGAGCACATCATGTACCTCCAGAGAAACTGTCCAGGAAAGTGTCAAAGCATGAGAATTGCCAAAAAGGGAGTTTCTGATTTATGTAAGAGAAGTTATGAAAAAATGAGCATGATTACTTTTTTTTTATGTAGAGGGAAATTAGCTGCCAGTCATGTAAACAATTTCATACATATGCATGCACTTTGCGTTTTTGTGCAGAGACAATTTAAATGCACGATAATTGAAATAATATGAATTCACTATCATTTTTCTGAACTCCTCCATAGTAAGAATTTCTGATAAGTATCTGTGAACTAAATATCTAAACATTGAGATAAAAAAAAATTTCTCTTTTTCTGTTTACAAAGTAATTGATATCGGTGTCACAGTCTATGGTTTACAGACAATGCTTTGCAAGAGGAATAAAACTGATTTCCTTACTGTTTGCTTTGGGTGGATTGCTCACAGAAGAGAAACAAGCAAAAGAAAACATGCTGTCTTCTGTCAGACCTTCTAGTTGAAAGCACCAAAAGTACTTTGCTGAGTTTTTCCTGAACAAATTTCCCTCCTCTCCCATGGCCAGGATCTTGGTGCATATGAGCATATTCCAGAGTCCTGCCACACATCCCGTTTAAGCAGCTCCAAGTCATGCAAAGGATCACTGCCTTGGCTAAGGTCCAGGAGGAAGGGAGAGCTGCAGAATGCTGAGCACAGGCAGGGGATGTAGGAAGTGGATGTCACTGTAAGCCTGGGTGCTTGCCCTGCGAGTCCAGCACAGTGCTGCACCCCTCTGCTTACCCAGGCAAGGTCAGCAGCTTAGGAAGTGGGGTGAGAGCAGTGATGGCTTTTGCAGGGTCCCAGACCAGATCTCTTTCACTGGGAGTAGGAGGCTCCAGGAGCCATACCAGGTCCCCTCTTGTGGAAGGACCAAGCAGGCCCCTAACGCAAACACCCTGAGCCGACAGCACCGAGCTCCCGTTCTGCTGCCAGACCCTGAACTCTTCCCCTGGCTCTGCAGAACAGCAGACCTGAGCACTCAACACCCCTCATTTTGTTCCTGGAGATCACAAGGGAAAGGTGCTGCAGGAAGAACCAGAGCAGATGACAAACCATAGAAATGTTCAGGTAGGGATGAGCCAGGAGACAGGGATTGCCCTGGCTCACCTACACACAGGGCAGCAGTGTCAGGCGACCATAACACAACCTAGAAACGAGCTGTACAAGATGCAGGAAGATGCAGGCCAATTTTGTTTTAAAGGTGGAGTTCCTGGCCCAGAGGTACTCTGCAGGTGCAATGGGGGCCTCTTCGGGCCCTGCTGTGACCCAGAAAACAGCCGATGGGCACGGGCTGGCTCCCCGTGTGTTGTGTGGCTGTGAGTTCACTCGCAGGGTGAGGGCAGCGTGGCAGCTCACTCGCTGGCACGGAGGAGACCCAGAGGGCCCAGCCGAGGGCCCCTAAAGCACCTCTCCGTGCTTTCGTCTTTCTTTCCTTCTTTCCTAGGACGTTTCCCTCCAAAGAGATGCTGGCTCTGGATGGTGTTGTCCCAGAGAGAAAGGCCCATTTGTGCAGCAGAGCTCAGGCTCCGGCCCGGGAGCCGGGCCCGCGGCAGGCCGGCACACGGCTGCAGGCAGAGCTGGGCCTGGCTGGTGACACCGCACCGTGCATGGCTCCTCTGCACTGCTGCCCGTGCTTTCAGAGCTCCTCTGCACTGCTGCCCCTGCTTTCAGAGCTCCTCTGCACTGCTGCCCGTGCTTTCAGAGCTCCTCTGCACTGCTGCCCCTGCTTTCAGAGCTCCTGGGCATGGCAGCACGGTGTGATGGCTCCTCTGCACTGCTGCCCCTGTTTTCAGAGCTCCTGGGCATGGCAGCACGGTGTGATGGCTCCTCTGCACGGCCTGCCCCTGCTTTCAGAACTTCTGGGCATGGGCAGCACGGTGTGATGTTCAGCCACAGTGTGGGAAAAGTGTGCAGCAAAGGGAATCACATGAGTGGGGTTTCCAGAAATGACCAGTCTTTAAAGAAGATCCTAAATTATTTTTTCTGTAGATGTGATCTTGATTTATATATTCTCCTTCCTTCTTCCCTCTATTTACTTAATATTTCTCTCTAACTGAAAAATCTCTTCTCACTCTGTACTAGGACAGTTATATTTAAATATGTACAGTAAGGTTAATTACTCTTCAAAGAGTAATGCAAACAGTAAACAATGTTTTCTACTGCATCAACACCTTCACCTTATTTTAGTTTTACAGCAGTATTTTTTTACTTCCTTGTTTTAAATTTCAGCTAAAACCTTTTAGACATAAAGAGCTCAAATAGCTATGTGTTGCCCAAAAGATAGACTGAGAATAAATCCTCATAGACTGGTGTCTATAGAGCAGGTATTTGTGCATTGCAACGCTGGTGATGAGGAGGCTGTCTCCACCTAACTCACCCTTTGTCAAGTGCTGTGGTGTATTTATACAGTAAGTGTTGCTTAGTGTTATTATGTCACTATAACATCATCGTTTATGCACCAGAACTAGTTTACATAGTATGATCTCATGGTTATAAATAGTTCTTTTGCATTGCGCTTGTGCCTCCCCAATTTGGGGGTTGTCGATGAAGGCTTCCAAGGTCTTCACATCTGAACTTTTCCACTTTGTCTTGGGAACATGTGTGGTTACAATGTTCCTCCGTCTGTCTGGCCCTAACCAGCTTAAATTCATTATTTTGTGGCTAATTGGCTTTATATTTGCCAATTTCTCATTAGTATTATATTTATCTATCTCTAAAGCTATCTGTCTGGTGAGTTTTTTTCTTCTTTTTTGTTTATTCAGCATTAAGCAGCTAGTTAACTATATAATAGCCATTGCATTGTATACAAAGTTATTGTACTGTATTGTATTATTGTATAAACCTAATGTATCAGGTTATATAGTATAAAAAGTTATGATTCAGGTTATATAAGTATAGAAAGTTATGATTCAGGTTATATTGATATTAGGTTATACAGATATATCAGGTTATATGGGTACCTTGTCACTTTGGCTTAAGTTATATAGGAAAGAAACCCTTGTTTGCAGGAAATTAAGATCATGCAAATGGTCTTGTTTCACTAAACAGACCAGTTTTATTTAAAACCTGGCCTTAAGAGGAATCTTTATTTTGACTTCTTCAAACTGTCAAGTTTGGTGAAGAGTTGCCATGTGATTTTGGACTTTGTTGTTTAAGTCCATTATTAATTTTGAAGCTTTGTTGTTGCCCTTACAGTGTAACATCAAGCAGGCTTTAGCTCCAGCATTGAGGCATGTGATGATTCTCAGTGTTGCTGCAGCAGGAAGCACTTCCTGGCATGTACTTTCTTCCCTGCAGCTTGCCTTCAGGTTCAGAGAAAATCAGTAGATGTATTCTTATTGTAGAAAATTAGCCTTTACATGAAATATTCAAGTGCTACTAACATAAGACTGCTATGTGGGAAGGAAGTCTCTGGATATACTTTCATTTCTTGCTACGCTGTTCTCTGTTTTCCTGCTACAGATATATTGGTCTGTTTTGCTGGTGAAGACTTAAAAATTAATTCTTTAAGGAAAGCAAAGTGCTAACAGCACCTGAACAGACTGAAGGATCTTGATTTCTTCACACAACTCACCTAGTGCAAGTCCTTACTTCTCTGTAGTATTCCCTTTTCCCCTCCAACTGTTCTGTATGCTGTTAAGTCACTGTTTTTAACGTGGATTTTTAAATCTGGTAATAATTATGACTTCCCAGCAGACTTTTTTTTTTAAATTGTATTTTTAAGTGCTTAATTTCTAGCAGAGTTCTTATTTTATTAAAAAAGTCAGAATGGCCAAATACTGCATATGGAATAACTCCCTCAGGGTTTATTTTCTGATCACTGAAGTAAAAATTAAACTACTCCTTTCATGTATATAATTATTATTATTACTCCTTCACACTGCTACACACTGTTCACTCTTTTTATTAAAACAAGTATATTGTCTTCTGTGTGCTTGATGTTTTTAGTAACTAGTATTTTTTACCAGAAACTAAACATAGCAAAAGATTCCATCCTTTGACAGCATCATGTGTTTTTTCAGATTTTTCTCTCTTTTACCCACTTACTAGGGCTGTCAGTTCTGGATGGCTACGTATTTTGTATTTTCCTGTCAAATTATAGAAAATAGAAAAATCAATTGTTCTGACCTTAGTCAGCGTCTTCTTGTCATCTGAGTCCACATCTGTTTCCTCTTGTGCTGTTTATCCATAAAAACAATGCAAAAACATTGCATGCAGTGCACATTCTGGCTGGCATTAGAGAAGAAATCCCAAGTTTTTCTTGGAAATTGAAAAATACTTAAGAGAAATTAATAATGGTGTCTTGTGGTGATACTGAATGTCAAAGCAAAGGAAGATAGATGAAGGATACCAGATAAAACCACCCTGAGAGATATATTTTCCTGTCACTCTCCCTATTGACAGTGTCTGTGCTAAGGAGCCACTGAAATGAAGAGATAATTTCTGTCTCTTAATTGTTTGCTTAAGTTTGCAATGTGCAAAGGGCCTAAAGATTATCTGTCAAATATTATTTGTTCATTTATTTTGTTCAGATAGAAATTCTGCCAGTACCTTTTACAGTATCTGCAGCTGCAGATGCATTGAAAAGGCCAGGAGCAAAGACCATTTCCTGTTCTTGGAAGCAGCCATGCAGTAGGTTTCATTAACTCAGAAAACTCTCAGAAATTATTTGCTGCCCTGTCTGTACTAGACACAAGTCATTCTAGAACAATGGCTTTCAGAGTATCATAGAATATGCTGAGAAGGGACCCACGTAGATCATCAAAGTCCAACTCCTAGCCCTGCACAGGCCATCCCCAGGAGTCACACCATGTGCCTGAGGCCACTGTCCAAATCCTTCTTGAGCTGTGTCAGGCTGGTGCTGTGACCACTTTCCTGACAAGCCTGTTCCAGTGCCTTCACCTTCTGGGTGAAGAATCTTTTTCTGAGCCTAAACCTCCCCTGATACCAATCCAGGGCATTCCCTTGGGTCCTGTCACTGGTCACCACAGAGAAGAGATCAGTGCCTGCCCCTCTGCTTTCCCTGGGGAGGAAGCTGTAGACCACTATATAAATCTTACTCTCATTTCAATCCGAAACATTAATAGCTGTTTACTTCACTGGTAGTTCACCCATAGCCTGATTTTGCAGATAAGCTGGTAAAGGGAGCTACCAAAGCAATTTATTTGTGTAGGTAAGCTTTCAGGAGGTTCTCCTGAGGATGACTTTTGTCAAAGGGTAGAGTTTTTTCTTGCTAAGGATGCTTGTATGGCCAAAGCTGTTAGCTTTATTTTGGGCACACCATGCTAAAATTGTATCCCCTCACAAGTTTCATTTAAAGCAGAGATCATACAAGCTTTCATATTTCCTCTTCATACGTTAAAAACCTGAGATTTTGTTTGCCTCATATAAGAGGATTTCTTTATCCATCTCTTCCTTGTATCCTATGAACTGGTTTCCTGTAGCTCTGTTGCACTGATGATTGAACTTCAGGCACCACGGAATGATCTTTTGTATCTTGTGTACCTTGGGTGGTACTATTTAAGTGTTATATAAGCCTATTTCTTATGCCTTTTAGAGCAGCCTTTTGGATTTTTTCTTTTGTTTTGGTTCCTGACACTCATTCTGAGATGTACTAATATGCCATTCCTGCTACTCAAAGGAAATTGAAATATTTAGCATAAATTCTTGTTAGAAGCCCAGGTATATCACCTTGTATTTTATACTAGTGAATTTAGTCCCAGTTTTGAAAAGCAACAGCGGTTAGGGTGATTCAATTCTCCTAGTGTAAAGTCTCTGTATTTCTAACATTGAGCAGCAAAATTCATCTGTACATACTGGGATTTTGCACCGTGATTGTTAAAAAAATGCTAGTAGTACTAACTAGTAGTACTAACCTTCCTCCACCCTGGTACTTCTGCTTTCAACATGATGTATATTTCTAGCTCCCTTTTTAGCAGTTACTTATCCTCTTGACAGTTTTTCTAACAGGCCTCATTTTCTCCTGCAAAACTAATGATTTTCTACACTTCAAAAGATAAGTGCAGTTCTTTATATTCCAGCTCTTTGAAAAATTCATGCATCTCAGAAATATTTTACATGATGTCACTTAACTTTGGGAAATCTGCATTGGTTTTCTTCTGTTTCTCTTCATGACATTGATTATTCTTTCTAGCTCTGAACCGTTAGTTTTCTGCATTTGCACAATAAGCACTACGTTTGTTACTCTTCAGTCAAACATCACATCAGCAGCCTGATACACTGGTGTTCAAAAAGCCTAGCTGTACCTGTATTTACCTGTGCAAGTTCTTTCAGACTTCTGGACTAGATAGCGTCTGTGCTTCACACTGTCCCCTTGGTTGTGCACACTGAAGCTATTTTCATTTTTACTTCCAGGGTATTAGTGGTAATTTCCCTATCAGTGTGGTGCTGTCATCACTGCCATTGATACTAGAGGAAGAACTATTTTTTCAGCATTGATCTTGATGCAAATTCTCACTAAAACATATTAGAGGTCTGTGTCCATATTGAAGTCCAATTTAAGTGCCTGGGTATTGCTACCTGACTATGAACAGTATCTAAGGAAGTTGCATTCTTGCAAGTACTTTTGATACTACTTAATTCTCCTTTATTCATACCATTGTATTTCTTGCAATGGGCTCTGTGCACAATTTCATATTTTTCTTCTCTGTGACCATTTCAATTACATAATCCAGCCTCCTCCAGCATAGCTTTCATGGCTCATCTCTCTGTAGACAACCACCATTTTTGGGCATCTCTCTTTTTCCCAGCTAGCAGAAGTACAGGGGCTGCCAGACCATCATGAGCATATTTCCTCTGTATTTTTCTTGGCCAGTTTAGGTTGCCTGCAGGCTTTAGCTCTTTGGGATTCAAGGTTCAATTTAAGGACGTTTTGGCAGAAAAAATAACTGGCATTTGCAAAGGAACTGAAAAGTATCTAGGAACTGGTGTCTGAAGTATTTCTAAAACCTTCTGAACCACTGTTGTTTGTTTACTTTTCAGACCCCCCTTTCCCAGAAGTAGAATTTGTTGCAGTTAAAGGTTCTGCACCTTTGCTCAGACTCCGGAAAGCAGAAGACCAAAATGGACCAATCAGGTTTGTCCTTGTGCTCTTCACCCTTTCAGAGAACGTTCTGCAGATTCATGTTACACACAGATTAGAACTCTTTTGAGGGGCAAGATTATTTTTTCAGCAATGAGAAAAAACTTAAGATGTAGCTCCCAGTTTCTCCCCCCTTAGCAGAGTAATATTTAGTAATTATTTAATATTATTAATAATTTGATTCAGGCTTTTTGCTGTTGTCTGGAACAAAATCCATATTTGGATAGTGAGTTTTCACCACTGGCTTTGAGGTTTGATTTTGTTTTTCTTTTGCCTTTATCCACAGTGAGGTTACAGTAGATCTTTATTGATGGATCCAAACACACCTCTACTGATATGATTTTTCTTTTCCAATGAACTCATGCAGACAATACGTGTTTCCCCCCCACAGCCAGAGGAAATACTGAATAACATCCTCATTAATGCATATTCTGAATACCTTTTTCATAGTAGTGTATTACTATCAAAATGTATTTCTAGAGTAAAAGGATATAACCCTTACTAAATGCTGTTGGTGGCATACAGGAAAAGTAACTCAATATTACACTGAAGTAGAAAATACGTGAAAGCTAGTAGCATCTCATGAAATGGCTGGTGTAACAGCCTTAATGAATAGTCTTTGCATGGTTGAATATGATAGACTTTTTTTGAGAGAAATGAAGACAGATTTTATTTATTTTTTTAAGATGGTATCTGTCCTCTCCTCCTTTCAATAGAAAAAAAAATCTTGTTTGAACTTACAAGTCATTTTTAGAGAAAATGGTATATTATTTCAAAGGTGAACTTCAGTGTGAGGAGGAGATAGTCAGAAGTACTTCAGTTTTATGTTCTTCTGAATATAAATAAATGTATAGAAATAACATGCATGTGATGAGAAGAGCCAGCTCTAAGCTGTGCATGCAGTGCTTTTGGATAAAAATGAAGGGGAACACATGCACACAGAGAAATATTTTAGTATAAGAAGTGCTTGTATTAGACATTGTTAGTAAAAACAGTTAAGAGGCTACAAATAGAAAAAAAACCAGTATGGATTAATGGATATCTGATGCTTATTTCATTGAAATGAGGGCTAATATTTACTTCTTTTTTTGTTTCACTCTAGTTTGTATCAAGTGATTGTGCTTCCTCTGGATTTGCAAAGCACTTTTATTTGTGACTCCTTTGGTGCTACAACTTTCTTTAGTAACACCACTGACATTAAAGGATATGTGGCAGCTGAATTTCGAGCAAAGGATGTTGCTGATAATATGTCAATTACTCTTGGAGACAGACATTATTATGGGAAGTTTTATAATGCTCCTTTAAAGCTGGGAGAAGAGTATTGTGTCTTTTTGAAAATAATAAGTGAGTGGAATAAGGTAATGGATGTTTTAAATCCTCTTTACACCTCTTGAATGAAATGTTGCTGGGAGAGAAGACAAAAATGTTAGCTGGGTATTAAATTTTTTATGATGCTTTAAGGATCTCCTAGTTGGCAGAATCAGATTAAATCTGAAGTTCTTTAAATATCTCTTATAACTCCTTAACGGTACTTATGTCATTGTAATGTTGAAGCAACTCTGAATGCCAAAAGTCAAGCAATGGAAAATAATTTAAAATGAATGGCCATTCCTACCCTCAGTAATTGAAGGTGTCCATGTTGGGCTAGAATTTACTAAAAGAGATTAGTATGAGAATTTGAAAATCACTTCTTAGCAATGATGAGTTCACCCATTTTAATTTTTAATTAAATATTTTATAACAAAATTATTTAACAAATTTAAATTAGCAAAATTAAATATTTTTTTACAAACAATTCTCCAAATGACATGGAAAAATATATTTTATCACATATTGTTACCTTCCAAAAGGCTGTGAGTGTCAGCTCCAACTCTGTTGAGAGAGCCTTGTGAAAAAAAAATTATATTATTATCATTACATTTTTATAGTTTTAAAGTAAACATTTATTTTTAATTAGAAACACAAAATTTCTAAAATGTGCTTATCATCTAATTTTGCAGTTGTATCTATCTGAGGAGGTAACAGTTTTAATTTTTTTTATAATATAAGTCTCAGCAGTAGAAAGTTTTTCTTGTATGGGACTGGGACTCTTTGTGAGCAATACTGCTCCTGAATGTCAAATACAAAAGCTGAACTAAGCAACCTCTAATAAAGAAAGAAACACCTAAACAGTGCCTCACCTTGCCATCAAAATAGAGTTTTTAGGACTTTGTGTATACAGCACAAAAAAAGGATGCATGCATAAACTGATCCATGAGTCACTTATAAGTAATTCTCTAAAATTTTGGGAGCTTACACACAAATCTCAGTGAGTTAAAACAGCTTCTATTAAGAATTAGTGAGTAATGTCCTCATTTATGCATATTCTGAAGTGCTGTTTTCATAGTAGTGTATTACTATCAAAATGTATTTCTAGAGTAAAAAGATTTACCTTTTACCTGTAACTGACTCAGTTCAGAGTGAGTGAAATAAAACAAGTGCATGTAATAAGAGGATTCTGGTATCTATTACTCTGAGAGATTTTTATTGCAGAGATGAAGTGGTTTCTGTTCCTGATACAAGTTGTTTGTTGTTTATCATAAATTTTTAATTAATTGTGTGAGGGGAAAAGTGGGAAAATGACAATAGAAGGCATTTTATTTCATAAATAATGTTAAGTTATTAACATTGACATCCAAAATATCTTGGAATTTGGACAAGTAACTGTATTTTATAGAAAAATGTACTCTGTGGAGCAGGATTGTTAATCAGTCAAATGCATACAAGTTTGGCCTCTTTAAGTGCTACTAAATATATCTCTGAGCTTAGTTGTTTTATCCTTGCGTTTTATGCATTTATATTTTCTAATACTGGGGTATTTTAACTTCTTTTACTCTTGTAAAGGTTTTGGTTGTGCTGAACAAAGTAGATTCTTATGCATCTTTGCCAGCTGTTTATTAAGCTGCCTCTAACTTTCTCTTTCTTATGGATTATTTCCTGATCCTTTACTGCTGACATTTGCAGATGTGTTTTCTAGCCACTGATCTGCTGGGTTAATATTACAGTTATTTGTGGAGGTCACTCTTGCTTCCTACCATTTAAAATGCATCAAGTCCTTAGTGTACACACTTTCCTTTATGGCTCTTGTTGGTTGACGAAATACACAAAGTTACATGGAACAGTTATGAATCATAATTGGGATTGCAAATACCAAACTGCTTTGGTTTGCAGCTCTGCTTCTTTGAAATGGAATTTGGACTGCTGGTTCGAAAGTACTGGTTATCTTCAGTTGTCATGCCCTTTTATTTTGTGCAATTACTGGTATTAGAAGACTAAAAAAAATCAGAAATATGAATTGCAGGTTGTTGGGTTTTGAGACTTTCTAAAAATGTGATTACTTAAGTAATTTGGATTCAAGAGCTCAGTCTTCTTTTAAAAAAGTTGCTTGCCTTTCAGTTTTTAATACCTGTAAAATCAGTATTTCTGAAGCGTCTTTTGCTTGTTAGCACATTTCCATTTGAATACAGGCAAATTAGAAATAGATGTAAAAGGCTCCTAACTAATGTTCTCATTATTGCCTTTTATATTCTGGCATCCTTAAGGGTCCCTTCTGTCTTCTTTCATGCTAAAAATGGTACAATTTGTATCATCATGCTGCAAAATTGTGGCTTGGTTTTGATTTTTGTTAGCATTATTACTGAATACCCCTAACATACTATTGTGTCATTTTTCTGTTGTTCAGATTTTGGGGTCTTCAAAAGGGTGTCAGTCGTGAGGTTTTTACTTTCAGTTTATTTTTTGTTTTTCTGAGATTCATGGGACCTCTGTAACTTCCATGATAAGCAGGAGATGTCTGATTCTCTCCACATTAGAGTGTGTCATGAAGGTAGCTATTTCAAGGTGATGGCACTCACACCAGTGCCCCAGAATCTGGCATTTGATTTGGTTTCTAAATTTCCCCCTTTATCTTTCCTCTTCTAAGATTTTCCTTGTAGGTCCTTTGTCTTTTTAATTAACCAGAAAATTCCTTATAAATAACGGGTTTAAGAATCATTGAGATTCCACAATTCAGCATGCAGAGCTGAGATTAATCACACAAATTTGCCTTCATCCTTCTATTCAAATGCTTCAAAACATAGCCTTCTTTCTCAAATGTACTGTTATTCAGAGCAACCTAATATAAAGTTTGCTACAATATAAAAAAATACACGTATTGTGGATGTATTATGTGAAAGCATAATACATAGCAGGAAGCACTGCAAAAATACACTTCACAGTAATTACACAATAGATAATAGACCCTAGAATAGAACATTTTGTGTATTTATAACTATGAAGAGCTGGAGAGAATGGTCCACAGAGACCAAAGCTTACTGTAGAAAAATCAAACTTGCTTAACAAGTCTGCAAAAGCAGATCCATATTTCTTTAACTCTAAGTATTTTATGAAGTTATTAAAAATTACCAAGGATGTTATCATAACTGAAGAAACTGCTATATCTAGTATATGTAAAACATGCCATCGGATACTCTATTTTAACATACGTGTTCTGCATGGGTGAAAGTTCACACAGCATATTCAGCCTTATCTTAGCATTTCATAAATTATGAATTCTTATCGGAGCAACATCAAATATCCTTCCATGGATGGAAGGTTGTAAAAAGAAAGGAAGAATAATGAGCTAAAAACTAGAGCTAGCCTTTCATCAAAGCACTACGTCTAATCCTATTTTTATAATTTATAATCTTTTAAGACAATATAGAGGCTGCTACCAAGGGAATAACAAACTCCAGTCCCAATAGTAATTTTTGTTAATGGCTGATCTTTCAGGGAGTGTTAATAAGAATGAATTTTTCTCATGAGCAACAGTAATTTTTATATTTTCTTTTTTAGGTAAGAACACAATCCTGTGCTGTTTGGGCACAAATTAAAAGTAAGTCAATTTTTCCATCAATAAAAAGATCTGAGTTGTCATGGTTTTGCTGTGGCTGTTTCTTCTTTTGCCGTTCATGATCTATTGCCTTCAAGGATTCAGAAGATTAGAGATGGAAAATTTTCCTTGCTCTTCACTATTCTATTCCAATGGATTCAGCAATCCATTCTAAAATGGATTCTCCTGTTTTTCCCTGGTTTTCAATGTTGCTATTTCTGTGCATCATGTCCAAATCTTTACAGCAATTTTTGTGCACAAAGGATTTAAAGCACAGAAAATGTGAAATTTTGGAAGCCTATTTTAAGATAGTTCTATATTGGCTTAAAGATTTATAAAATCAGTCAAACAACAACAATAGCTAAAAATAAAAATAACTAAAAACAAAAATATTTTAAAAAATAACAAACAACCCCCCCAAAACCCAAACCCAAACAAAACAAAAAAATTACAAAAAACCCAACAAAAAGGAGCCACAGAACATCTCTACAATAAGTTTTAGCATTTAGAGGCCATATTTTTTATTTTATTACATTCAGATGATCCATCAAGAATTACAGCTTTTTACAATCTTTAAAAAAACAGAAGATACTATGCAAAACTGAAAAATATGGCTAATTTGTATACTGGTGAATAGAGTTTGCTGAATATGTAAGTGGCGTAACTTTAAAACACAGTAAATTTCTCAGTGTGGTTTTATTTTTATTTACTTTTTGACTAAAATGTTTCCGATTAGTGAGTTTACTTCAGAGGAGCTTGGAATCCACTGGAGATCATGTTTCCTTCCTTTCCACCATAGTTGAAACTGCTCTTCACCAACCTCATATCTCAGCAAAAAGCTAACATTTGCCTCCCCTGACAAAGAAAGCAGCACCACTGGAGTCTCCTGTGAGCCCTAAAATCTGCTTTTGAGTTTAAAGTCTCGCAGTTTGAGTTAGGAGTTTGAGTTTGAGTTAGGAAAGGCAGTAATGCTGGGAAATGAGACAGTAGTTTGGAATGATGTCAAATCACGTGATCCATGGAGTGCTTGAGGTGCACCTCCTCCATATCTGATTATCAGTATAACTGATCTTCTGGTGACAATTCTCTTTTTATTTCTGGGTTTTCTTTAGTTACTCTTTCTTTAATTACTCTTATGACCTAGTTCATTTACTACCATGCTTAGAATGCAGGCAGTTCTTTGTTGTGGAAACTCTGCTAAGATCGAGGATTCCTTAGGTTTGGCGGTTTGCTAGGACTGTTTAGGCAATAGCTATAGAGTAATTCTGGAAAGACAGAAAATTGTCCTTTTCTGAATTTGTCATTTATCAACATGTAGCACATCATCAAAGACTGTCTTACAAACAGGTGGGTTTTGGTTTGGGGGGCTAAAAGAATGAACGCAGGAAAGTGAGAATAGGACAAGTCAGGCCTTTGGCCTTTTGTTGTGAATCCATTTACCTTTATATCGAATGGGCTTACAGTCTAAGTGTTCTTTGCCCTAATGTACTTCTGCAGCTGGAGAGGCTGAGAGTATTTTTGGCTTGCTGAATCCTTTCAGAAATACTTCTTAGTTCAACTTGTGTGGAAGGCAAATCTGTAAATTAAATCTAAACCAAATGGCCCTGTTTCAGGTGCCATCTAGCTAGACATTGTGTGATATTTCATTGTCATAAAAATGGTAGGAAACTGTATTAAAAGCACGCTTTCTTCTGCCACAAATAAGTAAAATGAAGTTTTAGTGTTTTTCATGATATACACTCTACAATATGGAGGGAAGACAAATCTAATTTTTATAGAGGGCTGACATCTTCTCTGAAGATGTGTAACTTGCTGATAGAAACTGGTGTTACAGTATTATAAGGACAGGTATATCTTTTACCAAAAATGAGCATAATAATAATTTTTTTATACTCTAATTAATCTTTCTTCCTCAACTGTATGGTAACTACTAGATAGTCAGCTCCCTTACTCTCATTAACTGAGCCAGAAGTCCAGCATCTGGGTTTTGTTACTATACTTCAGATATGAGCAGACTGAAGCTGCGCTATTTTGTTGGTTTGTTTGAATTGTTTGATACTTTCTTTCAGGTTTATCACCCCCTCTGCAATACATGACTGCTGTTGGATTAGGGTCAGTGGCTGCTGTCTGCCTTATATTGTTCCTCTCGTTCTCCGTGGCACGGTACGTGGTGTTGCTGCCTCCAGTTTTGCAGTCCTCCTTCACATGTTTTTCTTCTCAGATAGTTTTTCTTGCCAACGTGCTTGGTTTAGGCACCTTGGGTGGTTGGAAACTGTAATCAGAGGTGCTTTCAGTGGCCACTAATGCTGTTCATTGCTTGAACTGATGTCCTCTGTATATTTGCAATTACTGGCAAAGCATTTGAAATGTGTAGGCTTATCTTAATAAAAGAAGGATTTAAGACTGAATAGAACCAGGACTTTAGTACAGAAGGGTTCTGATTTAATGGGAATTAAATACATGAAGCTTATATGCTGAAAAAATGAAGCACTTTGCTTATGTACAGAGCTAATTTTTTGTCTTTCCAAATTTATTCAAGAGGCCTGAAAATAATTGTTTCTCAGTAATGGTTGAACTTTACCTAAAGGCCATTATAAAAACGTTTAAAATTTTTAAGAGATTTATTACTTTATGTTTCATGATCCTTCAAGTAGGATCAGTAACTTCATCACTGTCTTCCTTTCAAAAGTAAAACAAACATGCAAGTTATATAATTGTAAATGCTTACATACATATAAAACCTCTTCACTAAAAACTATGTCTTTGTTTTTATTTCAATATGCATATCTACAAGAATAGTTTTCTGATATATTTCCCTTGAAAGGTCAGGAGCCTCCAGCTTGGCGGCTATGAAATACAGCATTGATTGATTAAAATTCTTGTTTGGCACTCTGAAACAGAAGGAACTAGTCATAAATAGGGCTGAAGAAAGTAGGTTTATTTGGATTGTTTGTGGTTGTCTAAATTTCACATCAGTTCTTGCAATCAAAATTCTGAATTAAAGGTTCCGCAGTCTCCTTTTTTTCTTTAAGTAATTAAATAAACAGGTCTCAGGCTTCCCTTGGCAGTAGCATGCAGTGGTAAACTTGAGCTTGCGGCTGTTTTGGGGGATTTTAAAAATGTTGTCAGAGTCAGCTTTGATGTTTGAGGAAGAGGGGGCTTTTACTGTCTTGATTTCTAAAGTAGCTGACTCCTAATAGAGGGCTTATTGCAGGAGGAAGGGGATCCCTGGATTGTCATGGTGTGAAGGGCTTCTCAGTTATTTCAGTTTCTCTGGCAAAAAAGTGGCAGAGGGATATTAGTATTTTTAAAAACTATTTCAAATCAATTAGGTTCAGAGTGATAGGAGAGTGATTTGAGGTATGAGACAGTACTGGAAGAATCATGTATGAGTATGAGCCACATGTGAGAGAGTACAGAGAAGATAGACCCTGAACTTCCACTTCAGCCTTCTTTCAAAAGGACTGAAGACAGAATCCTTAGACAGCTGATTACACTGAGTATATTTGACAGTGGTGTATTGCAGGGGACAAAGACTTAATAAGTCAACAAGTATCTTTTAGGCCCTTGATCCCAGCTACAGAGAAATTCTTGGATCCATTCTCCTGTTCTAAGGAATATCAGACAGAATCCTTGACAGAAGTTAATACTGTTCCATCATAGCAGTAGGCAGAGAAGGGAAACCCCTTCAGTTATCACATTTCAATTGTGGTAAGACTTTTCACAATGCTCACAAAGAAGTATCTCTAATATTTTAAATAACAAATATGCTTTTAGTTATAATTAACCATCAGTTTAATACATTTCTGAATAAGAATGTGATTTGAAAAAACCCTTGTGAAGTCAGCCTTCTGCCTTATTCAGTGTTAAAACCATGGTCTTCTTTTAGATGCTGTACTCCAAGACAGATCTGGCCTAGCAGGAAAAAAATAGAGTAGAATTTGATGAGGGAGACCTGGAATCTACTTAATCTGACTGCACATAGGACATTCTAGTGGCAGGTTGCTTAGCCTGGCAGAGAAGATACTGCCAAGATGCATGATACAAATATACACAATGCCACTTTATAAAGATCAACTTCCTCCTGTTGGTAGTGCCAGTGTATGCATACCATCCATGGGCAGTATACCCATATGCTTCTGAGCTGCAGGAGAGGGAGGCATGGGAGCAGATTGCTGTGAACAAAATGCAGCTTCTGGGTGGTCTGCAAGAGGAGGTTAAACAAACTTGTCAGTAATGACATAGCTAGACTGATCTTGCCATGGTGTCAGGTGAATGGTCTTGGATTATTTCTTAGGGTCTGTATAAGCTTCTGTCACAAAGAGCCACTGTATTCTAGTGTTCACCAGCTTGCCACGTGTCTGCTGTCTCAGGAATTATGTTTCCACAATGGGTCAGGGTGTGAATTCCTGCTAGCAGGGCTGCTGACAGAGGTTCAAACTGTTCCTCAATGAGTAAAAGTCTGGCACTGGATTCCCAAAGTGAAGTCTGACTCCTGACATCCTTATATTTTATATTTTTCATTTTTAGTAATGCATTATCCCATTGTTGTTGTTATTAAGGTGTCTTGTCATTGATACACCAGGCTCCATTCCTCTTAGTTCTTTGTTTTCTTTTGTATATGATGCCCATTCATATGCATAAGGGCAGTGCCAGAGCTCTGGATTTCTGAAGATCTGCACTGGGTGTAAGTGTTGTTGATGCAAGGTTAACACTGATCAGGTCATCATCTGGTAGCCTGTGGGAATGCTTCCTACTCATCTCACACTGGCTGTAATGATCAGGGTTTGTACCAGCACTGTGAGTCTTCAAAAAAGTTTGGAAACACTATCATGTATCTAGTCAATGGGAGTGTGTCATATATGTCATGAATAATCTGAGTGATACAAATTCCCTGTCATGCCCATGCTTGAGTCTGAATAATTTTTGAGAATTTTTTTAACTGGATTTTTTTCTCTTTCCAGCTCTTGTCTCCACAGCTCAGTGCATCCCCCACCTGCTGCTGTAGCCTGTGAGGCTGTACATTTGTCTACTGCAGTACACGTGGCACAAGCAGGGATTGCATCATCATTCCTAGAGGCTGAAAGTGTCTCTCTTCTCTAATGGTTTATTCCCTGAAGTCAACATAGAAAAGACATGCTCTTCTTTCAAAGCCAGCATGTGTCGGGTATCAGTGTGTCGCATATGTAGTGCAGCATGGGCAGTTTAAATGTGTTTGTCAAGATGTTTATTGTCTTGCCTTAATCCAGATGGTGTGGTGTGTAAAAGAGAACCTTCCCTCACAAGCAGGTTATCAGATATCCCATGTGTTGGTCACAGGCTTTCAGCTATTCCAGCTGCATGAGTGCCTGATAATGAGTGCTTGTATTGTACTTGATTACACAAATAATCCTATGATCCAGTTGAGACTGTTTGAGGATTAACTGCTACTTTAGATACCTTTGCACACATACACTGGCCTATTATGAATGAAAATACAGACCTACACTTATGCGAGATAAAGCGCCTATTGTATTTCCAATTATAAAGGTGGAACGCTTCTGCCAGTCACTTATGAGTTATGATACATCAGCAACACATTACACTTATTAGCCATGAAGTTACCACATTCGAGTAGTGTCAGCAACCGATGTGTTCCAGAGATACTGCAGTCATTGCTCATAGCAATTAGCAGTAATTGCAAATAATATGCCAATCTATAAAACTGCAGTTTGCTCAAAAGCTGCTTACTTTAATGGCATGTGAAATTAATTTAAGGAAGGACCTTCCTGTGTTAAGTGCAGTTTTGTTAATCTCTGTTCTATAATTACAGCTCTCTTAAACCATTGTCTGGTTAATTGGCTGTTGTGTAACATCTGGTTTGAGTCACTTAATAAAGTACAATTAACTAATTTCCTATGGAATACTCCCAGTTAATACATTTTTTCTTCGGTAAGAAAGAATCCAGTGGCTTTGATTATTTCCGTTCCTCTTCAGAAGTTGCTTTTTATATGTTAGCAAAAAAAAAAAAATCTGTTAACTGGTGAAATAAAAAAGCAGGAGCTTTGTTTTTTATTTGGGTTTGTGATTTTTTTTTTAAAGTTATGTTTTGTGCTTTGTCACTTTAAATATATGCTATGCATTTTTGGAATTGTTAAGTTTCTGAATTGCTAAGATTCTGATGTCTGTTGCTCTTAAAATTTTAGATGTTCTGTCTACCTATAACATGTAATTAGGGTCTTTTTGGTTTTAAAGTGCAACTGCAGATTTCATAGAAGTAAAGAGAAATAACATCCAGCTGAGAGTGTTTTTTTTCCAGGTCTGGGCAGATACTATTTTGGTTATCCAGCATTTCCACAGCTGTCCTTCAAGTTAATAGTTAATACCTAAGTAAGAACATCTTTGTCTACATTAGCATTTTCTGTTGCTAATTGAGAAAGAATAACTTAACTGTTCATACTGGGAAACCATGCCTTAATTTTTCAGTTTCTCATGTAGAATTTATTCTCACACATTCCATGCCTAATACCCTTTCTTAGTGGAATAGATTATGAGGTTTGGTATAGCGGTACGAACTTCACTACTTCATTCTGATTCAGTGTCCTGCTGCTCTGGTCCTGTGAGAGAGTTCATGAGCAGCTGTTCCTGTGTAAGGGAGAACTGGAGAGGCTGGAAATTATTTAGAGACAGATGTGCCATCCTCTGTGAAAAAACTGAACTACTTTTTACGCTTTACTGAGACCAGCAGTGTTCCAGTATGCTACACTTGATTGGGACCATAAAGTCCATCTTGTCAATGGGTATAACTGGAAAACTGGAGGTCTTTGTGTAACCTTCAGCAAGTTATTCCTTTTCTATGTGCTAAGTTGCTTTTTCATAATGTAAAGTTTTCAGAGCAAGGTTTTTTCCTTACAAAGCTTCCATACTTCTGCTGGTAGTTAGATAACATATTTAATTACTGATATGTACAACTTCACACAGCATAAGGGAGGAGAGATGAGGCAGGACTCTATGGCGTCTTCAATTTTCCACAACAGCTACAGTTCTGGAAGTTTCCCTCATTCCCTCTGCCTCCCTTGTCTCTCTGGGCAGATCTACCTCTGGCTGTGAACATATCTTCATCTGTGTTTATCTTATTACTTCATGTGTACTTATCTTTCTTCCACCTATATTTGTTTCAGTTAAATGTAGAAAGAATAGAGAACTAATTTAATCTAGCCATCCTCAGATGTGGAAACATTAACAGTTTTTTTGTTAGACACTTGCTGTATTGCTCCCAGGCTTTTCTGCTGGACTAATTGCAATGTGATAACCACACTCCCATGCTTCCAGAAATTCTAGAGACATTTCTAGTGATCTTTCACTGCTGTATCTTCAGTTGACACTGAAATTCGTCTTTAACTTCCAATTTTTTCTCTTCTTCTTGGATAGGTGTTCCACACCCCGGCCAAGGAAAGTTAAACAAACTGAATCTACTCTGCTTTTACTGCTGATCTATACCACTTCACGGTGTTACATTGAAATGTGCTGCATTGAGAAGCTCGTTGGTTTAGATCCATACCAATGTCTGCACTACATGCGAAGTGTTTTAATCCTCTTTATAGGAAATGGGAAATTGTTGGTCCTGGATGAACGATTCTTGTAAGCTTAAGTGAAACTAGTTTTTCTGTTTCATTTTATTATTGTAAAGTAACACAGGACACTGTAAAAATCCAGGCCTTATGCAAGTAATTGTTATGGTATGTCAAATGAAACAGATTTTATTGTAAAATACACTTTCTACTACATGTTGCTGATGGGTCCTTTCAACCTTTTGGTGAGACTTCTTTTCTTGGGCATGATAAAGACAGTCAGAAGCCAGCCAGGCTTTTCTGTTTCAGTATTTATATTGTCAATCAGTTGTACAAACAGGGCCAGATACGTGAACCAGTGTCATAGTTTTAAGCCAACAAGTCCATGGAAATTAAACACCTCACAGCCACTCCCTCCATCCCTCCCTTCTTTCCTCCCTTCCTTCCCCTCTCCCTGCAATCCAGTGGAATAGGGAGGAAAATCCTTTAGCCAGTTTGGGTCACCTGTCCTGGCTAAACTCCCTCCCAGTTTGTTGGGTTTTTTGCATACCTTCTCACTGGCAGAGCATGAGACAAAGGAAAAAAAAGTCCTTGATTAAGGATAAACACTATTTAGCAAAGCCCAAAACATCGGTGTGTTATCAACACCATTCTCATTCTAAATCCAAAACACAGCACTGTAACAGCTACTGAGAAGAAATAAATTCTACCCCAGGTGTAACCAAGACAGCCAGTATGCTCCTTGTGTTTGTGTATGTTCTCAGATTTAACTATTCTGAATCACCACTCCTGTTTCCAAGGTCTTGCACTGTTTTGTGAGGCCATTTCATATTCAGCAGGGTTCAGCTAGAATCCAGTGTGGGCACACAGGTCTCTATCTCAGACGAGAGGATTTCTGTTCCTAGTGACAGAATTGCTAGTTATGAAAATCTGCAAAAAATCTAAATTTGCAATTCTTTCAAGGAAGGAAGTGGTGTCCTTGAATCATAGACTGAGTAGATTCTGTGAAATTAGTTGGTGATCTCAGTGCTGAGATCTAATGTAAGGAAATAAGTGTCAATGTTGCAAACATAGAACTGCGGTTCCTAGCAGCAGAAAAATGACTCTTTGAAAGCACAAGCACTGTCATTTCTAACAGAGGTGAGGTCTGAGGAGTCAGAGCGCTGTGACTGAATTTGTGGTATTACTATTATGGAGGCATTTCCATTTTGAAGTGAACAAAATTGGCACCATTACAGTCACAGAAGAAAAAGGTGAGACTTGCTCTGGAGTTCTCTTTTTCCTCCTCCCCCTCTTTCCTCAAAGAATTAGATGATATAATGGCAAAATCTGTCTTGATTTTTGAGGAGTCTTGGGAATCCAGAGACCTCCCAGCTGATTTGAGCTGATGAACGTTGTTCCAGTGTTCAAAAGGGGCGGGAAAGAGAACCAGGGAAACTACAGGCCTGTCAGTTTCACTTCAGTGTTCAGTAAGATTACAGAAAGATTATTTTGGGAGGTATTGAAAAACACCTGAAGAACAATGCAGTCACTGGTCTTAGCCAGCACGGCTTCATGAGGGGAAAGTTCTGCTTATCAAACCTGATTTCCTTTCATGACAAGGTAACCCACCTAGCTGATCAAGGGAAGCCAGTTGATGCAATCTTTTTGGATTTCAGTTAAGCTTTCAATACTGGCCCTCCAGTATTGGAAAGCCCTTCTGGAGAAAATGTCCAGATCATAGCTGAATAACCACTTCATGTGATGGGTGAACAACTGGCTCAGGGCTCAGGCACAAAGGGTTGCAGTGAATGGGGTGACACCAGACTGGTGACCTGTCACTGGTGGGGCTCCACAGGGCTCCATCCTCAGCCCTGTGCTTTTCAACAGCTTCAATAAGGACTTGGACAGGCACTGATCTCTTCTCTGAGGTAACCAGTGACAGGACATGATGGAGTGGCCTAAAGCTGTGTCAGGGGAGGTTTAGGTTGGATATTAGAAGAGGGTTCTCCACCCAGGGGGAGAGCATGCTCCCCAGGCAAATGGTTAAAGCACCAAGCTTGACAGAGCTCAGGAGAAATTTTGAAGATACTCTTGAGCTTGTGGTGTCACTCTTGGGCATGGTGTTGTGTGGAGCTGGGAATTGAGCTCAATTATCTTTGAGAGGCTGTTCCACTCAGCATATTCAGTGATTCTGTGAAAGAGTTCTTGAACAACAGTTCTGCATTTTTACAGTATACCAATCTCCAACTGGCAGATGATGATGATGATGATGATGATGATGTGATTATACAGCATGTTTCAGTAATGCAATTTGAGTGGTTTATGGCTTAATGAAATCTGGCTCCTTCCAGTCCTGCTAAATACTACCTTAATCACGTTACTCTTCATGGCTTCAATCTGCTAGATGTTCATTTTTATTACAATAAAACAGGTTCAAAACTGAGCCTAAATTGAGGTATATTGAAGACTTCATTTTTCTCCCCAAGATTTTTAATGAAATTCCTTTGCATTTATAGAATCACACACGTTCTCACCCTGTGCTATTTAACATTTCATGCAATGAGACATATATTTACATTAGTTTAGAATCTACTGTTATGTTTTAACTCAAGACAGAAAGAGGAGACCAGAGGTGAACACATTGTGTATTTTTTCAAGAAGATTGAAACAAGAGGTATAAGATTGTTCCCTGGTATAGCCACAGAAGTATCCACAGAATCTTCAGCAGTACTATTATTTATCCATTGTTCGTTTACACAGGAGGTCAGTGTGAAGCCAGGTGGATAGGAATTTCCAGGTGAGTATTGCCTTTGTGCAATTCCCTTTATTGTCTGAAGATACAATTCCATACTCGGTGTGGTGTGTGTGTTTCTTCTTGAAAGACTTCTTTTTTTTTAATCTGTCCAACAGCATATGAGATGAAATAAGATTGTTGGAGTTAGTTTACGATCCTATTGATCTGCGTTGTGTTTTGCTGGGACTCCTGTTTTGTTTTGCTTTGCTTTTTAATTGTACAATCTGATAATTACCACAACAAGACTGTTTAATATTTTTCAAATAAACCAAATTTTTTAAACACATTTTTCATGTATCAGCTTTGGGCATTTAGCAATGAGAAGCCATGCCATCTTTGACAAGGTGTGACTATTATCTTTATCAATTATATGAATTACTGCAAGCAGCAGCCCTAGCTTCACCCTCCAAACTAAAAGGCAGGGTTCATGCATTGAAAAGGGACTTCATTTAAGGTGACAGAGTAAGACTTAAATTACAATGATTTTGTAATCACAGAAATGATGAACCTAAAACACTTGGTAGAATATCAGCAAGCGAGAATACTAAGCTAATATGAGAAGCAATCCAATGTAATGACATTTAGATGTCACATGGTTTTGTGCAAACATGCCCCAGCAGATGAGTACAGCAGTATGATAGTAAAATACTTCTGCCTCCAGGCATTTTGTCTGGTACTTGGACTTCCCCTTCCCAGATATTTTGCTTGAGGTATTGACTGATTGCTTCCTGTGTTTAGTCATATCCTTTCCTTTTAGTTATATGCTTTCTCTGTATGGGTGAAACTGCTGCAGTCTGGATATGCTTCTTTACAGGAATAAAGACATGGTGAAAATTATTTCAAATACTTTGATACAATGTCTAAAAACTACAATACTTAAAAGAGATACTATTTATCAACACTTTATATACCAGGTGCTGATTTTTAAATTTTTATTTACTTCAAGTCCCTCTTTAAAATCTTACCTCAGCAGTCGTTAAGAACCTGAAACTCTTACACAGAATTTCACATCTATATCCCTTTCCATTTTTAAGGTATATTTTCCTGTGAGTGGCGTATGAGTCAAGACTTGGAATCATAGAATATCTGAAGTTGGAAGGGAACCATACAGACCATTATGTCCAACCCCCTGCTTTTCACAGGACTACCTAAAACAAAGCCATATGTCAATGTTCAAGAGATTCTTGAACTTGAACAGGCTTGGTGCTGTGTCCACTTCTCCAGGAGCCTATTCCAACGCTCATCCTCTCACTGAAAAACCTTTTGCCTAATGTTCAACCGAAGCTTTCCCTGATGCATCTTCATTCCATTTCTTTATGTCCTATCGCTGGTCACCAGAGAGAGAGAGATCAGCATCTCCCCCTCTGCTGACCCGCACTGCCCTCATTCATAAGCTTGGGATTGGTGTGCCCACATGTTGCTTCTGCACTACTTATTGTAAGTAGCTGTCTCACTGTTTTAGGTTTTCTAAAGAAAAAACCCCACTACAAACTCTGTCTCCCCACAATAATATATTTGCCTGTTGTCTGTGTTAAGGCACATTCAAGAGGAGCAGGAGTATTAAAATTGTGTTTTGAGTTTGGTGAAAGCAGGCAATTGAGAAGGGCAAGAATCCAGCCTCTCTACTTGTCAGACTCCAGAGAATCTACTACACTAGTAATTTATGTTCTGTCCAGCTTTATGAAGCGTGGAATACAGTACAGTCCTTTACAGAGTGAATTCTCTCTTGCATTCAAACAGCAATGAAAAACTTTTACTCCTTAGTATGTGATTAGTCTCCTGTGCCCTCTAAGAGCTGAGTTCATTTAACAACATTACTCAAGTTCTGTTAGGAATTCAGGTCAGTTACAAGATAAAAATCCAAGGAAAAGTAGGCTTGATTGAACCCAGTGTTCATGGATCTGCTGTTATCTAAATTCTTTCAGCATCCCTGCAGATTGTTCTCTGCAGATCGATTTAAAGAATTGTAGAGCAATGGATTTTTTCGCTATGCATTTGCAGTCTCTTAATTCTTAGAACTTGGTATGAGAACCAGAAAATCAGTGGAGCTGGAGGTGGCTGCCATAGAGAATCACAAGAATATTTCTCACTAGATAAGAATAACGACATTCTCAGAACTCATCTATTCGTAATTAAGAGAAAAAAAATTAATATAAGTACAATCATTCCATACATCGATTGTCTCAGTTGCTGGTCCAGAATGATGACACATAAACAAAAGGACTTAGGCTTCCTTGAGGAATGTGTTTTTCCCCAACTATTTTCTTTTGGGAAACATGGACACAGCACAAACAATATCTAGGAACATGCAACACATGGAGAAGCTAAACCTTGGTGTTCATATGAATAGAAGAAATCGGTTTATGTGGGTATGCATAACTAAACAGAAGATTTTAAGTGTGAATCAAGATAACATTTAAATTCTTTCAGATAAAAAAAGTCTTTGAGTCTCAATTATTTATTGTGGTATTTCCAAGATGTCCACTAAAACCATTCTCTTCACACCCATTCATGCTCTTACCCATTTTTGTTCTTTCAAGAAACTGTGCTGAGAATGAAGATACCTATGTCTGTAACGCTGTGTATTAAGAGGCTGCAAATCAAAGGTCCTTGTGTTTGTTAGCAGGAATTTATTACTGTTTTTGCAGCTGGTAGTTTATATGCTAAATTTGCTGTTGTCTGACTTAAGCAAAAATGTGCTGATTTTTAATTATCTAGGGGAAGTCTTCACTTCAAACTTAGCCTTCTCACAGCTGTAGAAATCTGGCTACCAGCTGCTGGAAAATCACAGACAACAAACACTAGTCTTGAAACTGCAGAAGCAGCAGTTTCCTTTCCTGCCATCCCCAACTGCAAATCACTATAATCAGTCCTTGTTTTTCAAAACATAAAATGAACTTTCAAAACCAATATAAATTATTCTCATTCCTACCTTTGACATCCCCGAGCAAACCTACCATTTTTTGACTTTTGCTTTGTTACTTTTTTTATCTTGTATTAATTTTCTCCTACATTATAAGTTATATTAATTTCCTTTTGTCTTTTTTCCAATGAAGTCAACATCCTGTAGGAATGTAGGATTGTCTTTTTTTTTCCTCTTTGGAGGTAGGAGGGAGAGGAATAATTTTTTCTTGTGGGGGAAAAATAAAATCAGTTAGACCCCTAGGAAATACTTTCTAATTAAAAGATCTTCCAGCCTGAGGATTTAAAATGTGTTTGCTGTGACATTTGCTCTTTTGCACTGTGACATTTGCTCTTTTGCACTGTACCACTTACATTTCAAATCAAGACAGAAGAAGTGCACAGATATACTTTAAATTTGAAACTTTCTATTCGGCAGCAGGATAATCAGAGAGAGATGACGTGCCTCTTAATGCAACTTTAATCCCCATCTTGCAATCTGGCAACAGCAAAACTTGGCTGATTCTTCACAATAAATTATTGATCTAAAAAAAATTCTAGTGATAGTTTGTATTTTTTAAAATGCAGTGAGGAGTCAAACTGTCCCAAACTGCTTCAGAACATCATCCCAAATGTGACTGGCTCTTTTGCTATCAGAATTTTGAGAAGGAACTGCTTCTCTTGCTGCCAGTCATTGAATATGCCTTTTGTCATGGTTCCCTACAGACTCTTAATACACTTGCCATCACATTTGAGAACATATGTTTTAGAATCACAGAATTCATTGCTTGTCTAGCCTTTGCATTTCTCCATGGCACTCTGAACAGACTGTCTGTGACTCAAGACTGGCACTCATGGCAGTTAATCTTTCTACTGGGTCTGACAGGAGGAGTTATCCAATACTTGCTTGTGAGATGATTTTTGCTGATAGGTTTTTCAGTCAAGGCATCAGCAAATGAAAGCAAGTGACAGAACCTCTGCAATTTCAGGCTGTCAAAGTCTGCAATTTTTATATATGTCAGTAGGGAAGCATTACCACAGTTTCAATTAAAGATCCAACTGGATAATGTGCAAGTGACCTGAGACCTATTGGAGGCATCCTTCTGTGTAATTGCTGAGCTTTTTTAGAAAAACTGTGTTGATGTCAAGACTGACCATTTCCATCCAAATAGGTCTCCTTCTGAGGGAAGGTTGAAGGTCTGCTATTATTTTGAAAATGAAGTTTCTAAAAGTGATGTGTCAGGTTCAGGGAGAGACACATTTAAGTGCCCTTAAATTCTTTAGATTTCTTTTTGGAAGTGTACATTTCCTTGGGGGAAAAATAGTCAAAAACAAAGCCATAAAATCTGACTAAGAAGGAAAAGCATAAGGTAAACAGATCCCAAGATACTGCAGAAGTACATTAGGATTTGCACCAAGGCAATGCTGGTAAATTTTTCTTGGAAGGTAAATGTGGGGCATACGTCTTTAGGGAAGGAAAAGAGTGTTTTGGAAATGGGACTTGGATACATGTTTGTGGCCAGAGTATGCATGTTTGCTTCTGTGCAACAGAGACACTGGTATCCCTTTGAATAATTTATAGATTCATCCTTTTGTAAAATACTGACAAACGCCGTATTTTGTCAGTGGTTTTTAAAAACAAATATAAAGCTTTGCTTAAAAAAACTTATTAAACCTGATTTTGCTTTTCAGAAAAAGAAATGTAGTTTTTATGGACAAATTGCATTTTTAGGCATTCCTGTATTTATTTCTTTATTTGTTTTGAACTACTGCTTCTCCTTTGTACTTAAGAAAAACCATGTCAGTACCAAATGCTCTTCCTTCCCTTTGTACAATAAATTCTTATAATGTTTCCACTGTTTCTTATCTGGGGTTATTTATCTTCAAATGCCCCTTACTGGGATGAAAAACCTTGTATCTGGTTCTGAATATAGATGATAATCTTACTCCCAAGCTTGTCAATCCTTATATGTTCTTTATAAACATCTTTCCCAGAGAACCCAAAACACTTTGCCACAAGAAAGCATGAGGAACAGAGAGATTAGGTGTTGTCCTGACTGCCACAGAATTGGTAAAAACATGAAACTAGAGCTGTTACCATTTGACTGTCAGTTTTGTATTGTAAGCACTGATTCAGACAGTGCTAGTCCTTTCTTTTCTGGTAAATACATTTTATGGTTTAAAAGCTGATTCTGCCACACATACCTGTCTGTGATCAAGGCCTGGTTTTCATACTACAAACTCCACATTACATTGCTGAATGAGAAGGTTACAAAAAGTGCTTGTTAATATAGGGGCATTTCCCGTGGATTTTTATCCACCACTGTGCTTGTGATTAGAGCGATATATTTTGAAAGTAGGGAGAAAACAGAAATATTCCATTCTGTAGGAATTAATGTATTTTTATTTTTTAACTTTCTGGTGAAAATTATTAGTGTGAACATTATTCTGAAGGGTATTATATCTATGTGCACTCTGTATCTGCATGACTGAGCTGGTTCTCAGCATGAAGAAGAGGTCACAGGTGTCTACTAGATCTCTTAGCTATTCACATAAAGAAACTGCTAGTAGAGTACCCTTGTCTTCATCCTGTACATGCGGTGTCATTGCAGCAGGCAGTGTTATCTGCACAGTTCCCCTCAACCTTGGTGTGAGCTTTGCAGTTTCTGTTGCTTTAAACTGGCCACCAGCTAAACCCACAGTACCCTGTTTGCCACAACCCCAAAATGATATTGGGAGGCAGAGCAGGAGAGCACATCCTGTGGGATTTCAGTGGAGTTATCTGCTCCCTCTGATAGCCTCTATCTGCTATGTGTGTTACAAGGAAACAGATGAGGAGACTAGAAATATCAGAAAGTCTAGCATACAGTTGTGATCTGAATACTGTGGTTATGGCATGACAAATATTTGAAATTCCTTTGGGCCTGAGGATAAGTAAGGAAAATAAAAAGCAACCAAGTTAAGTGAAATTGACAACTGGAAAACAGTGCTGAACTGTGGCTGACAGTCATATTTTTGGTCCACAGTGAAGTGACTTCCTTCCTTGAGGGGAAAGGACCATTATCACTTTGGAGAGAGGTCACTGATAAGAAATTCTATCACAAGAACATGATTAAGGAGGGGAATGAGTTGCTCAAGAGATAAAGGAAAAGGAGCAGATAGAATTTGGGAAGAGATGAATGCACCACTTCTGCTTTTTGTGCTGTTTTTTCCCCATGTCCCCTTTGTTGCAGTTCCTCATAGCCAGCCATGTTTAGCAGTCAGTTTGAGGGTCCAGCCAGACAGGTCATTTGTGAGCTGGCAACACAGGTATAGTGATTGCAACATCATGGTCACTCTGGATGTGCTCATATGGGGAGCAGGAGAAACTGTATTTCTCCAGAAAAATATTTACCTGCAGAGAAAAGATGGTGTAGTGGGAGGAGTGGGACACCAGGCACAGCCTGAAGTTAAAGCTGAGATCATAATTTTCCTATAAACATTAGGTGGGGTTTTTTTCCCCTTCCAGAAATACAAAAACATTTCCCCTGACTAAAATTTGGCAAAGCTCAGGAGGAAGAAGGCCCTAGTGGACACGTTTCTAACCTGGTTGTTCAGGCATTATCAAAAGGCAGATTTTCTCTTTTGATTGAGACCAGGAGCTCAATTTGAATCTCTCTGTATGCAGAACACCCTGAATACTGTAATCTTAGACACTTCCATAGTAACTGCAGAAAGCACATCCCCATCCATCCAGCCAATCATAGTCCAGTGCTAATAATTCTAAGCTCCCTGCATTCCCTTTAAGGAAAGAAAGACTTTCTGCTGTTTTTGCTCTTCATCCTTTTTTATTTATTTTTCAAACAAGCAGGGTGTTTGCAGCATTTTTATATCAAGCACAAAGCCAGTGCTCGAGCTCTAGCAATCTGCAAGTATAGCCAGAGCCTTGATGTGAACTTGAGCAGGAACTACACACCCCCTGTTGGATTGAGTCTGTGCCACACAGCATGAGAAGACAACTGCAGCCTGTGATGCTCATGAGACTGCTGTCTTGCTGTCTTGACATGTGGAATTCCACCACACCTCACCCATTTTTTTTTGTCTGGCACTGTAGCCTGCCCTCTGCTTTCACAACTCACATTTCTTTTAGTAAAAAAAAGAGCTTTAAAATATTGTAAGTTGAAAAAAAGTGTCTCCTCTCTTCTTATTTTGTTTTGTTTGGGAGATGTCTGTGGACCAAAACACCAGCTCCTGCTTTGGCATTGCTGACCTGCAGCAGCCTTGTTCCCTACACACAGGATCTCTGTGAGACTCTGAGAAGTATGAAATTTGGATTGTTAAAATATGATACAGGTGGGTTTCACAGCTTCCTACTATGGTTGTTGGTGTTTATATATCTAAGGACTTGTACCGGCTTTGGAATTTTTTGACAACAATAGTAATTTTGTAACAAAACCACTCCTTTTCCTATTGAGAAAAAAAATTTTACTAAAAGGTTGCTGAAACATACATAAATAGGCATTTTTTTCAGGTACAAGCTATGAAAGTCCAGTGATTTAAAACCACCTTTTCACAGTTTCCCCTTGTAAGGAAAGAGCTGGAGAAACGGGAAGATATTCTGTCAGTATCTCATAGAATCTGAGCATTAACTTCACATCCAAAGGCAGGTCCTCTGCCTTGTCTGTTTCATTGGATTTTAATAGATGCTGTCTAAGGCATTTAGGTACTAGCTGTTCTTCTGGTGGTAGGTGAACACTCATAAACCTCTGCTACCTACACACTTACAAACTAAGTTTGCTGAGAACAGAGATGTCTGAAGATGTTTTGGATGGACAGGAGAGTCAAGGGCAATAGCTCTTCTTTTTTACTGTGAGTAAGTTTTAGAGAACTGAAAACAAGGTAATAGGTAAAGCTACTGCACCCCTCAGAAAACTGAAGGCCTGGAAAGCTCTGGCATTACAAATGAAGAATGACTACTTACTCTCCAGCAGGAAAGGTTCAAAGAGCAATCTAAAGTGTGTAAGCCAAAGCACATCCATAAAAAGAGCAATTCCCTTTATCTGCAATAGAATGGATAATGTTTAAGCCATAGAAATGTTTGCTTAGTAGTGATTTTTAAAAAATTATTTCTTGATTATTTGTCCTCCATTGTCTCTTTGATCTATATATATTTAAATATTTACATACGTGTAGATGAGTTGAATGGTGGCTACAATCACAGATCTGTGTCCTGCTCTAGCTTTGCATGCAATATTTATACAGTTTCCTTTGCCATGTGTTTGATTGTGCAGTATTATAGTGTATTTTTCATTGCATCATATGTGATGCAGAAGTTCACTTAATAAAGTTCTTTTGCTAGAGGGAGACTTACAAGTCACCTTTAGAAGATCTGAACTGGAGACATACTGTTAAAGCACAAGGTAGAAAGAGGAATTTGTGAGTAGAGTGCCAGAAGAACAGTCACTATAGAACTGTTCCACAGGTCTTCAGCTTTCACCTCCCTAGGGTGTGTTATGGCCTCTCTGTCTCTCTTTCTCCTCTGTGCAATATGGGTGGTGATGACTGTTCTTCCACTGAGATCCTAGCAAGGGCCAGGCATTCCCTTCCATGTAGTTTTTTCACAGTGGAAATACCAGCCTGGGGACACCAGCGTCATTTTTTCAGTGCTGGAGGTCTGGCAACAGTAAGCAGCTGGTGAGCCCACTGGCTGCAGTGGACAAGCTCTAAAAGAGGAAGCAGGCTTGGGTTAGGTGTGTGATACAAAACTGTCAAAAGCAGCACTGCAGACCTTCTTGTTTAGGATATACAGGCTCATTACATACGTACGTGTTCTGCCATTTAGAAACACAGATCACTGAATTTTCTGCAACCAGAAAAGACAAAATTTTTTAGGAAAATCCCATTTGTAGCTACAAGCTATTTTGTGTAGACGTTCATACCTCTAAATTCTTCCAAGACAAACCCTTGGCCAGGCCCCATGGCCAGAAATTTTCCTCTTCAGAGGCATTGTCCCAGTGAAAGCTCAGGTCCAAAAAATGCATGCCTGCAGTCTTGTAAGACAACCTTGTATTTTTTTCACATGAAGAAATGCCTGGAAAAACTAGTGTAGGCCAGTAGAGCCAGGTCACCCCCACCAGCTTTGCTGCAAAGTAGCTCTCCTGTAAGACGGTCAGTTCTTCCACACAACCGTCATGCCACATGCACACTCCTCCTTCCCCCTGCATCTGCTCCCCCTGACTAGGGACAATTTTGTGGCTTGGAGGAGCAGTTCTCCAACAAACATGTTC
>WBND01000900.1:86069-127818 GCA_013398595.1 Tychaedon coryphoeus
GAGACATCCTTAATCTAGTGATTGTGATGCTGAAGGAAATACGGGGGGATAGAGACTGTTACAGGGGTTGTCCCTATGTGAAGGCTCTTCCTGCTGCTGCCAAAAAAAAAATTTTTCCAGTCCAGTAGGCATTTCTTGTGTACTGAGACAGAAAACTCATGTGTTCTCAGAAAACAAATGTGGAAAATTCAAGCAACCTACCCGTACTGTTAAAATAAATTAAGCATGACAGTTATTTTTATCTGTTACATGTGCACATTGTGAAGAGACTATAACCTGAATAAGGGAAAAAGCAGTCACAAACTTACTTTAAACTCAGGCTCAACTATTCACAAATCGAGAGCTTCTGAGGATCAAGCAATTTGATTGTCATTTAAAGAGAAAGGAAAATTTTTAAAAGAGAAAAAAACCCCAACAAATGAAACCCCAAATCACCAAAAGCCAACTCTCTTCTTTATTCATTATGCTGCACAATATCATGTTCCATGAAAGACTTGATATTGAAGTACAGTGGCTCCTTCAAAAACAGGCTTTCTAATACACTTCTAATTTCCAGAAATCCCACAAGAAATGTAGCTTGCTAGATTTCAGCAGGAATGGTTTAAATAAGCAGCCTGACATTTGGGAGCTTACCCTGAAACCTGAAATTTCCTGCTCTTTGTTTGTTTTCAGAGCTGGATTCTTTGTCTACAGGGCAGGCTGCCTCTTTAAAGTGTTATTTTAGAATCCTATAAAAGTAAGTAATAACTCTAGCACTGAAGCAAAAAGTATTTCAGTTACAGGTAATATGAAAGGTAATTGAAGCTCTGGTGTAATTTTATGCTTTCTTCATGCTCTATTCCACAGCTATTATGTGTTTATTGTCAAGATGGGAGCTGCACAAAATGATTATTGCTACTCTGGTACAGGCTCTACACTGTTTGTTTTTCTCAAGATGGTAGCTAATTCTCTTAGGAGAACACTTCACTCAATCAACACTATTCAGGGTTCATGCTAAGGAGGAAGGGAGGGACAAATGAAGTAGGACAGGTAAAGAGAGATGCAAGTACACTACAAAATCTACATTTTAAAAGGAGATTAAGTTTTGCTTATTAAAGCTTTAGAATGCCCCCAGCTAGGCTCAGGGCTCAAACTCTGCAAAAACACCATAACTACACATACTGTTCATGCATCAGCTTCCTGATGCAGCCTGCACAGATGGACTGCCTCATTAGGCAGGGAAGCCTCTCACATCTTGGGCTACCTTGCATGTGACCTCTGCCCCAGCAGGCTATGTGGGTGCTGTAAACTAAAATGATGTGGCTCCAAAAAGGTTGAAACCAAGTATAGCTATCAAAAGTGAAGCATCAGTCTTTACTGTCTTTTGATGTACTCTGGAATGCAAGTGCTTAAAGACTTTCATTTCTGCAGGAATATTTTTAATTTTTGATTTAGACAATGCGTATCACGGGATAAACAGCTGAGAGAGGACTAGTAGAACTGAGCCCATAATTTCCACAAGCTTGCAGGAGAAAACTACTACTGACTTTGGACTGTGCCATAGCTGTTTGTTTTACACTTGACAAGTCATGTTTAACATACCACAGACCCAAGAGTCAGAGTTTTTGAATTGCATCAGCAGGGCAGACTTTAAGGACTACATGTTGTGACTTTGAAGACGTGAGAGGGTACAAAGCCCTTCAGGAATACATGGCTAGCCTATGCTCCTTTAGGAAGTGCAGAGACAAAGCACCCATTTAATGTCCCAATCCCACCACGTCTGCTTATCTGAAGGCTTAGAGGTTTTACTAAAGTGCAGATTTTCTGTTTCTGGATGATGCCTTTACATGAGTTCTCAAAGCATGGGACAATTTGGAAAGTTATATCCAGTTAGCCCATCTCTCTGCAGCGGGACTTAAAAGTAATAGAAAGGTTAGACTGTATGGAGCTCACGGCTGGCAATGGCACAGCTGATAGCCCCTGGATAAGAATTAAGGGACAAAGAAACAATGTGGATGTCAATGTGGGAATCTTCTATAGACCTTTTAGCCAGGACAATAATGCCAATAAATTATTTGAGGAACCGAGAGACGGTTCCAAGTTAACTGCTTTTGTCCTTGCATAGGGACTTCAACTTGCCAGAAACTAACTGAGAGCATCACACAGCTAGTACAACCCAGGTTGGAGGACTCCTAATAAACCTGGTTGATAACTGCACAGAACAAGTCCTCAGGGAACCAACACAGAAAGATTCCCTCCTGGGTCTGCTGCTTGTCAGCAGAGAGGATCCCATGAGCAAAGTGGAGATGAACAGCCATCCTGGCCACAGTGATCACAGACCATCGTGTTGCTGTCAGCAGGAAAGGCTCCAGCAAACCTCAGCTCTGGACATGAGGAGAACAAACTTCAGGCTGCTCAGGGCACCACTGAGTAAAGTCCCCTGGGACAATGCTTTTGCTCACTTTTCAAACATCACCATCTAAGGGCCGAGGAGCAGGCAATTCCCAAATGTTGGAAGTCAAGAAGGCAGTGCAGAAGGCCAGCTTGCCTGAATAGGGATCTTGCGAAACTACGGCAAAACCAGCAGGTGTCTGGCCAGTGGAAGCAAGATCGGGTGACATGGGGAGTACAGAAATGTTTTTTGCTACTGTAAGGATAAAATTCATTAAACCGAAGCTCAATTGAAATATTAGCTAGCCAGTACTGGGGGGAGCAACAAAAAGAGTTTAAAAAATATATTAATAGGAAAAGGCAGTGCAGAAATTACATTATCCTGTTACAGGATGAGGATGGTCACCTCATAAACCTTTACACAGACAAGACAGTTTAATGATTTCTTTGCTTTGGTCTTCAACACCAGTGAACTGTAGTGTCCTGAGCTGGAGTACCATGGCTGAGAAAATTAGGAACTCCTAGCCAACCTTGAACTAGTGTAGGGTCTGCTGGTCCAGCTGAATCCCGACAAGTCTATGGTGCCTGATGGGGTTCATCCAAGAGTACTCAAAGAATTAGATGATGTTGATGAGAAACAAGGCCTCTCTGTGTGATTTCTGAACAGCTTTGGAAACTCAGAGAGGTCACAGCTGATTGGAATCTGGTGAACATTGTCCAAATTTTCAAGAAGGGCAAGAAGGATGACCCTGGAAACTACGGGCCTGTCAGTTTCACTTCAGTGTTCAGTAAAATTATAGAAAGATTATTCTGGGAAGTATTGAAAAACACCTGAAGAACAATGCAGTCACTGGTCTCAGCCAGCACGGCTTCATGAGGGGACAGCTCTGCTTGTCAAACCTGATTTCCTTTCATGACAAGGTAACCCATCTAGCTGATCAAGGGAAGCCAGCAAGCATCAAGCATCAGGCACAGCAGCACAGCCAGGCAAGGGAGGGGATTGTCCTGCTCTGCTCTGAGCTGGGGCAGCCTCTCCTCCAGTGCTGGGGCAGCTCTGGGTGCCACAACACAAAAAAGACACTGAGCTGTCAGAGAGTGCCCAAAGGAGGCCATGGGGGTATGAAGGGTTTGGAGGGGAAGCCGTGTGAGGAGTGGCTGAGGACTCCTGGTCTGGAGAAGAGGATATGGATGTGAAATCTCATTGCAGTCTACAACTCCCTTGTGAGGGGAAGAGGAGGGGCAGACACTGATCTCTTCTCTCTGGTGACAGTAACAGGACCTGAGGGAATGTTTCCCTGTAAGCCTGGTCAGCCTAGATTTCCATTAACTGATAGTGACACATCAGCCATTCCAGAAAAATCTATGTGAGACCGTGAAGGAGGTTCAAAAGTCCATGACTTCACTGGTGACTCATCTCAGAACGACCCAGATTAGTTGATGGAAATTAGACCCAAACTTTCCATTGATAGCCAGCTAAAAAACCCCTGTGATTCTCCTCCGAACTGCAGCAATGCTTAAATAGCAGGCAAGGTAGATAAGGCCTAAATCTTGCAACTTCATGTGAACAACATTAACCTTTGCCAGCTGTACATGAATCATATAAACCCTTGCTAGCTGTATGGAAAGAAGCTGCTTACACAACAGTAATAGGTGACAATGTTAACAACACTTACAGGAAAAAAGGGAACAGACTGACTTACATGGAAAGTATCTTGTTGAGACAAAAATGGCTTTTAACAGAAGATACCAGATTTCTATCATAATGACTAGAACACACAGTTTGAGCCTTAAGGTCACCAAGACAATGCCTGTACTCTGGAGCTGAGTCCTCAGAGGAGCAGGAGGCAAACCTAAGCACCAGCAGACGGTATTTGGGGGGACTGCAGAATAAAACCAGCAGAGAATGAGGGAGTACACAAATGGCAGGGAGACCCCAGCACAGGGGAAACCAAAGTCCCTGCCATCACAGAAGAAAGCCTACAGGGGCATGAACATCCAGCATGCAGCAAAAGGCTCTGATGGCAATCACCACCTGGATCATGTCAAAGGTTAGAGAAGGTAACTCTGGGAATAATTACCGAGCAGCAGCAGATATTGTCCAATCACAACCTCAAAGGTGAAGACAAAGTCTAATGAAACTGAAAAGTGAATGAATCTGAATAGTTGTGCAATCCAGCTGCAGAAATAAGGAAAACTGCAGCCTGTGCGAACGTGTTATGACATTTCTGTCCCAAGCACAAAATGAGTACAACATAAAGTTTGAGTCTTAGGATCAGAGAGCCAATGCACCTGCAGCAAAGTCATCTGTAGAGTAAGTTCTTGTACCAAACACACACATACACCTCCGTCCCCCCCATCCACCCCTGTTCTCTGGCTGTTCAGACAATGAAGCTCAGTTACACTGACCATCACACCCCTGCAAGTCACCTCACAGTATCACATCTTCAGGATGTTGCACATTTTAACTGAACCTTAAATACTGTAACATTATTTCAAACTTCTTTTCCATATTCCCCCCCACATACCAACTTCCCTCTACTTTCCACTTTATGATCCACTTTGCAACCTACTTCACCTTATTCTCCCGTTAATTCCTTCCAGGTAGTGTCAGAGCTAGCATGTGTTTTCTTGCAATTACAGGGTAAACCAAATTGAAACTCTTAATATCTAGAAAAAAACAGTACAGCAAGCCATCAACTCAACAGGACCAATCATCCAGAATATTAGTGATTGCATCACTGGTGCTGTGTACATCAGGACTAAACCCAGAGAACTCAAGATATTAGAGAAAATATCAGAGAACTCAAGAAAAAAAAGAAGGACAATCAAACCTCACTTTATGCTCTTATGAGACAGTCCTTGTTTTCTTCTCCTTTGAACTACCTCCCATTCAGTGAAGAAAGGGAATGCTGAATGCTGTTGTCCTTCTCTGGCCAAGACTCAAGTACACCCCTCAGATGACAGCCTTTAACTGAGAGAATGAATTCAGGGAATTACTATGCTTGCTGAACTAAAAGCCATATAGATTTTTATTGCACATAAATATAGGTAGGCATCTCTATGCTGATGTAAGTCCAAGATCTGAAGATTATTTTTGACATTGTTTCAAACCTGAAATTTAAACTATGCTTTAAACATATGTTTGTAGGTTTTTAAAACAGCTATCCTTGATTGTCATGCTGTAAATGGCACTGAAGCCTTGCCACTCCAGAGCACACAAAGCAGATCATCCACCTCCAGCAAGTACAGGGAGACAAGCAAAAGGCATTCAGCATGCAGCCCAAGCTGACTTCATTGTCAGCCTCAGCCTCCGTTTTATGGTTTGTTTGTTTGTGTTTGGAGGGGGAAGGATTCTTGTGTTCATGTGTGAGACATCTAATCCAACACATATGTGGCACTTTCTAAAGAAATATAATGAATGTGTGTAAATTCTGCTTAGACAAAAACAGTTGTTCTTGAATTAGACAAAGGGCAGTCATTTAAACCATGGTTACAGCTGCCTGCAAATGCATTCCTAACCATGTAAAGGCAAAATGTGCAACACTGAGGGCAAGCACTGTCCTGAAAGAAAACAAATTACATCTGTGGTCACAAAATTAGCAAATTAGCTACCACTGAATTAATATTCTGAGGAACATGTTAGATGTTATGCCCAGAGACAGAATTTCAAATTGAGACATCAGCTGCAAAAGATGGATTTTTTTTTCCTGAAGCTTTTCTTTTCTCTCCCCAAGGAGATTATGTCTACAGCCCTGTGAGTTTCATGTTTTCAGAGATCAGATGTGGCATTTGCAACTTCCCCTTTGGCTTCTCATCTCAGGAGATCTAAGCCCTTCTTCTATTCCAAGTCGCAGCAGATTAAAAAAAAGATGTGATTTAAAAAATCCCATGAGTAAATCAGTACAGAACTCACACACTGACATTACAAAACAGATGTAAAACTTCCTTAAAACTACAAAATCAAAATTAGTTTAAACTTTGGTTTACACTGAATTCAGAACATTCCAGTTCTCAAACACTATCAAATACATTAGAACTAGCCCAATCAGGCCAGGTCCAAGCCTGAAAGTGCAGGATTCTGCTTTCAACAGGAGTAAATTTAGGGTGTACCTCAGTAAGGTAGCTGCTGTAGTAATAGGTAGCCCTGCTGCTCTGGGTAGCCCTGTTCTGCAAGACAGGTGAGGTGACATTTAAAAAATGAATAAGTGGTTTCAATAAAATGACTTGAAACTCATCCTTTGAAGTCTAAAATTTGCTACAAGTGCTCAGGTGTGTCCCCTGTTAGGTATGCTATGATATTACACCTGCAGCCAGGCTGTTAGTTGTGTCAATGCAGCTGCAACAGCTAATTGCAAAAATAGTATTCTATTTCACCTGCATATTTTACAGGTGCTGCACAAAGTGAGAGCCTGCGTTTGAGCAGGGTGTGCAGGCAAAGCAAAACACCTGGGTTTGCCTCAGACACTGTCTTGCTCTGGGTTTCCTCTGTGCCAGCCACCTTGAAGACATGATCCATGTACAGGGCTCCCCACTGTGAGTGAGATAATACAACAAAACAAAAGTTGAATTACTCCTTTCTCATACTAAGCTACTTCCTTCAGCCCAATAAACTGGTATTTCAGGGGTGTTTCAGCACATCAGACAACGAAGCAAACATGAACCTACATATTTTCTTCAGTTTTATTCCCATTGCTAGTGAAGAAAGACCAAGGCACAGACCCTGTCCCAGCTGTGAAATGCTGCTCATGCACCTCCATAGGTTCTGCTCAGGATGAAGACAACTGAAGGGATATTTTGTTTTGCATTTTGATGATGAGTGCTGCTGCTTGGATCTGGCAGCATTCGTTTGTTTGGAATTAATGGAGCAACATACAGTAGTGGTTTTCAATTTGCTTTTGTTTCCAAAGCTTACAGGTTTTCTGATAAAGGCAGAGACTTATGTCTGGAAAGTGAAGCCCTTGAGCAATAGGTTTCTTCCACTGATTTATTTTCTGCTGGCCTGGTAGGCAGAAAGGAACCAGTGCAGTGCAGAGTGGCACAGAAACCACAACGTGACATTTACTAGCAAACGGAATTGTAAAAGCGCACTAAAAACGAAACTCTCCAAACATGCAAAGTCTAACCGAGTTCAGCCGAGAGGCAGACTGAAACAAAACTGAAAAACTCACTCAGCTGAATCCCTCTCTCCCTCTCACAGAATTGAAAGGAGAAGAATCACAGAATCAGAGAATCACTAGGTTGGAAGAGACCTTCAAGATCAGCCCTAACACCTCAACTAAACCATAGCACAGAGTGCCTCATCCAGTCCCAGCTGCTCTCCCAGTTTGTTCATGCTTTTGATGGCCTACCCATGCAGGTTTCTTTACCTTTTCTTTCTGGGCTTCCTGTATAAGAAATACGGATATACTGGAGTAAGTTCAGAACAACGATGAGGGGCCTGAAGCATTTAATCTGTAAGGTAAGGCTGAAAGAGCGCAGACTGAATTCTGGAGAAGAGCAGGCTCTGGAGGGATCTTAGCAATGTGTACAAATACCCACAGAGGGGTGCAAAGAGAATGGAGCCTGGCTTATTCCATCAATGACAGACCTGGAGGCAATGAGCACAGAGTGAAACACAGGAGATTCAGCCTGATGAAAGACTCTTCACTGTGACAGTGATTGAATGCTAGTGAAGGTTGCTCAGATAGGTGGTGAAGTCTCCATCCTTGGAGATATTCAAAAGCCATCTGGACATGATCCTTGGCATGGAGTCCAGCTCCTGGGTGTACACTATCCTCAAGACGATCCTCAAGAATTACACCGTGTGCCTGAAAGCATCACCCATACGCTTCTTGGACAATGAGAAAATAAAAATTTTTTAAATCCCACCAAAATATACAAAAATGAACAAAGTTCCCTCTCTCTTCTTGTGCCATGCAGTGCTTTATGAGGAATAAACCGCCTCTGAACTGTTCCCATGCCTGTGGAAGAAGAAGATCTTGATCTTGATATGAGAAGATCAAGAAAAATAGAAAGAGAAAGAAGAGAGGGAAGGTAAAAGAAGGGATATCAGTGTTCAGTGATGTATTCAAAGAAAGACCCAGGAACTGTGCAAGCTACTCTAAGGAAACCAGAGTCAGCTTTCAACTTGTATTTTGTCCCCTCTCTTCTGCTATTTTTAACAGGCAGCACTACAGCCTGAAAAGTTTACTACAGGCTAATGATAGAGACCTTCTTGTCCCATAATTTGGACGGCTAAGAAGAGATTAAGCTCTTTTTAAAGACATATTTTGCATAAAAAGTTCTTTATCTGTACTTAAAATACCCAAAATTTAATACCTAAATATGGGTATACATAAGCATTTGGTTACATGTAAAGCTAGAGAGTATATTGCTCCAGAATTTTAAGATGTTAAGCAGTTAGAAAATCTGAAATAGCCTTAAAATTCAGAATTAATATTATAACATAGATAGAAGAAACAGGAAGACAATCGAAAAGTCAGAGAAAAGTGTTAAATCCAGCACAAGGATAGGCAGGTCCTGGCAGAAACAGGAACATGTCTCTCAGACTGTTACACCGGAGTGGAGCTTTCAGTAACAGATGGCTATAGTGAGTGCTCTGAAGTCCTGCTGCATTTCCAAGCATTTCTGGCACTTCTCCACAGAAGAATCAATAAATTTGAGGGCATGCTGGACATATGCAAGGACCACTCCCTGAAGGCCAAACCTAGGGATAACTAGCTCATGCCATTTGCAATGACCAAACACCACATAATTTGTAATTTGCCCAAGCTGCGGTATTTTTATTCAATTAAAACAGTTAAACCAGCATAAACTCGCAGTAGATCCAAAATATTAAGGAGTTCAAGAAGACAAATGTGCATGCCCTAGTTACTCTCCTCTAGCCCATGTCACACGATGACATGCGACAACAGGCAGTGTCACACACTCTGGACCTCGGTGTGAGACTGGCAATGAGCGAAGCTGCCAAAGCTGACAGTCCTCACTCTCTCTACTCAGGAGGGTCAGCACCTGCTCTGCACTGTGTCCCTGTGGTTTGGGGCACAGACTGCCCCTCCTGGCCCTCCTGAGCAGTGGCTTCCAGCCACCCTGGCCACCCGGCCACACAGCATAGAGGCCTCTGAACAGCCTCAGAAAACCTCACAGAGAAAAATAAAAGTGATTTCTTTCAGCATTTACCAGAAGAGAACAGTGATCTTAGGCAAGAGGTCTAGAAAGGTGGTAGTCAAAGGGATCAGCGGTGTTTGCAACCTGGGTTTGAGGACCGTAGCCCACTTCCTCCTCTTCTTGGGAAAGCACGGCACCAGCTGCACTGTGGGAAGTGCTTCCCATGCCGGGGCTTTCTCCCGCTGGTTTTACCCATTCTGCAAGGTCCACCCTCTGCATATTACTCCTACTTCTCACATCCATTAGTCCCAGCCATCAGCCAGCAGATACCCAAGGTGTTTCCAGAACTGCAATTTTCTGCACTTTGTTAAGTCAAAATTCTATCTAGACCTTTCCAGATACACTTTTATAACTCCTCAGGGCCAGAAAATTTCCTTTGTTGCTCTGTCTTTACTTGGAATTTTGGAGGGAGGTGAGGAAAGAGGAAATTTCAGGACTTCTAGGAAATAGTAGCTTTACCATCTCCTCTCCAAAATAGATAAGCTTTTGTTTCTCTTTTAAAGTGAAAACATTAGTTAAATTATTTACTGCATTGATTTTTATGCATGCTCATTATTTCGCAGGAAGAAATCTTGGGAAGAAAAACTGCAAGGAGGCTTAAGTATATCCTCTCTTATAAACCGGCAAAAACACAACTGTGATTTGACATGCAGGTAAAAATACTAATATTACATTTCTAATATTCCATATATGCTAACACCTCTCAGGTCACCAGTCTTACAATGGTTGCACCATTAGAAAACTGTACCGCCTACAATTTTTTTGTAGCCATTTCCTGCAAGCATGCTGTGAGATATGAGAGCAGTTTGCAAAGATGTGCTGGTGCAGTAAAAGGCAGCCTGCCTGCCTGCCTGTCCCGACACAGCCCATTTGGTGCCACAGAATACCTTTCAGCAAACAAAAACTGGGCTGTTTGGTGGAGCCTAGCTGTGTCTGCCTGAAGTGGCCATGTCCAGGGTGGGGTGCCCAGGGAAAACAACTCCTCCATCACCATTTGCAGCCCAAACTAAAGGGCCAGTTTTCGCATGAGACAGCTAAAACTGTCAACAGTGTGACTATTTACAATGTGGAAGAGATAGGAACAAGAATTCCCAAGATCTGCTTGCAATGTGCCCAGGTTTTTCTGATAGTAAATGCTAAACAAAATCCACAGTGCAACCACAGCCAGAGTTATTTTGGCTTGGCATATGACTTCTCTCAGGAAGCTTTCTAATGAAAGGCCCCTCTACCACACAGAATTGTTAAGCCTTGTTACACAGGCCTGTTTCAGGTCACTGTTCTGCATCAGTATGTAAGAGCTTCCTTTTGGGCTGCAATCCAGGTTTTTGACTGGTTTCATGCAGATCTGATTTCATGCAGAAGTTCCCAGGATTTAGAAACTGGGTTTTTTTTTCCTCTTCCTTTTTGCCCTTTTTTTTCTTTTTCAGTGCATAAGTAGAAACATTTCTTTGAAACAATTTCCTTCTAAAATTATCTCAGCTGGAGGAATCATGCTGCAGGTATGATTCCATGCCTACATATTCCACACACTTACTACTTTTATTCCTTGCACAAAGCTTTTATTTATGACTCACCACACTGTAAAGCTGTGGTAGAAAGAGGCCAAGGAGCGTTTCAAGACAAATAGCACTAAAGATGTGCTGGTGCGCGCTGCTTCCCTTCTCAGAAAGACTATGTTGTTGCTTTTCTCTTTTTTTTCATTCTGCTCTATTCAGCAAGGTGAAATCAATCAGTGCTGCTGGTGAAACAAAAATCCAACAGGCAACAGTGATGACCAACCGCAGACTTGCACCAATTTACATCAGTCAGGCTCACGGCTTAGAGAGCTATTTTGCTTTATACTGGAGCCTCAGATTTGACCTCCCACTCCTTTATCAGGTCTTTAGAATGCAGGGGATCTGAGCTTAGTCATTTTGCCTTGCCGTGCAGCTGAAACTGCAGTCTACTACGGCAGTAGAAAATTCCAATATTGAGCAAATATTATCCTGCTTGCCCTGGCTGACTGGTGGGGGGAGGGGCGGGAGGATTGTAAAACTTGTTGCTAGAACCTTTGGCTAGTGCTCAGAAGTTAAATCAGGGATGGGCCAGCAACACATTTTCCCACTGACAGAAAATCTATCTCACAGCATTGGTATCTGTGAGTGCAGATGGCTCTGGGACTCTGCTCGTGTACATGTGAGTTTACTGGTCTTCAACCCTCTCCTGATAATTAGCAGTTTCCTGGGATGCGACGTGTTGCCCTCCAGTTGCCAGTCCCATTGATATCTTGGGAGAACATACATGGGAAATACTTGCTTCACACAGCTACACCTGAGATCCAGTCTGTGGTTAAATACTGTCTCTCTTGGTGCTGATAATTTGCTATTTCTTCTGACACTTGCAAACAGTTTTCATGCTCTAAAATGCAAGTCTAAAATGTCAGAGTAAACCTGCAAGATGAACAGTAGCTCCAGAGAGGTGTGAACCTTCTCTCCAGCATCAGGGATTACAAGTTATTGTCACTTATCTGGAAACATACTGAGCTTTAGAGGAACTGGACTTGCACAAAACAGATGTGTTATCTGGCAAACGGGTGGATTAAGCTTCTAAGTACTGCTATTTCCTATCCAGATGGCGAGGGGATGAGTAATGTGTACACAACAAGAGCAGCTGGGCAGAGGATATTGTTCATGTGCTTCTCCTAAGTGGCAGCGCTGACAAATCTTGGATTATTGCTACAAGCATAACTCTCCTCAGGATGCTTCAGGAAGCCCCATGTTCTGGAAACTGCAATACCTTCGCATTTTGTGGAAATAAAAAAATAAAAAAAAAAGAAAAAAATCAAACAAGAGACCTCTATGGTATTCTGTATGTGCCAATTGAATAACCAGCACTGCTGTGCAATGCCACAGCACCATTTGCTGTGAACAGAGGTTGCTGGTTTTTCCCACCTGACCTCACAGTAGAGATTTCCAAGAGTACAAAAAAATGAAGAGAGCTTTTGTGAGGGTCACTAACAGATTTACTCCCCTTGGTAGGAAAGGATCATTCACTGAGGTCTTTGGAAAGTGGGTACCCGTTTTTGGGTGCATGCTGCACCACAAGTGGGGCCCTGGGCAGTGCAGCACCACTGGTAGCTATGAAGGCTGCAGAGGTCCCTGTTTCATCTCCCCAGATGATCAGAGCTAGCCAAAGGGTAGCTATGCACACAGAATAAGAAACAGGGTACTTCTGGTGAAAGGATACTAGTTGCTCCCAACTTTTACCTCCAGGGTCCTACTCTCTGCATGAATACAAGACAGCTGGTTTTGTCTGAATCCCAGATCCAGCAAAATTTTTATGCAACAGCTCATCTTACAAATGCTGTCCACACCTCCTGCAGGCTGCCCCACACAGCCTGAAGGTGATGCCCGGACTCTGCAGGGACATGCAGGACTCCTTGACACATCTCAGAGGGCTGCAGCCCCACAGGCTGTGGTGACCTGGTCCTGAACTGGCACCTCTTGGGTAGCAAAGAAGCTTCAGCAGCATCAGTTCCTTGGAGAAACGGAAACCTAATTATACAACCTTGACACTGGTTCCCAGATACACAACAGGGCTGGCAGCACCTCTTGCATGGGCAGCACCAGCTGCACGTGGTGATTGTGCCAACTCTGCCATTTCTGCCTCCTCGTACTCTTCCAGCATGAGAGCACAGTAGCAAAATCCAATTGATGGACCACAGCAGAGGCTCAACCTGTGCAGTGCCATGATGGAAAATTGATTATGCTGACTACCTGTTTTCAGTGGCATTGCTGATGGAGAGAGGTGCTGCAGGGGGCCACTAAACTCTGCTTCCCTGTGCAGTGATAACTCCAGTAGGGTTGAATGAGGACTCATAAGAATATCCTTTGAAATTACTTCCTCCCAGCCCCTGGAAGGGGAAGAAGAACACACAGTTTTAGGAGATAGAAAAGGACCTTCACATCTCCACCCACTCTCCTTGTCCTTCTCTGAATTTTCCTTAAAGTTTGTTCCCCCAGCTTCTGCCCACAGAAGCCACCTGGCTGGCACAGTCAGAAGTTTGCAGCTAACTGTGTGTATAATGTTGTTCCATCCACCCTGGCTCAGTCAGAAGTGGTCCAGATATCTGCACTCCCCCTAAGTGAAAGTTATTTACCCAGCAGAAGCCTGATCCTGGTGATCAGTCAAGTCTGTCTGTTGGCAGCAGAAGGAGCCACACTCTGGGACAGCCATCTCCTAAGAAAGGAAGTTGGGAAAGATGAGTAACTTGAAACCAGCAGAAGGCATCCTCAGACCTGCCTCTGGCTCGGTATAATTGGCACTGATTACAGGTTTGCACAACCTGTAGCCATGATTTCTTGCTGTTAGATTGCTCAAAGTTTACATATAGTTAGTTGACATGGAAGCAGGACACCTGAGGAATGGCTGTTTGCCCTGGGCTGTCAAAAATACACTACCCCTCGCTCAGCAACATGCCCCCAGAGTCACAGTGGCCACAGCACCACATGTCCCGCAGGCTCCACTTCCCAAAAGTGAAGCAAAAGCACGCACACAGCATCAGGGCTGTGCTCTTGGCTGAGCGGGGAAAGGCTGCTAAACAGAAAAGCAACAGCATGCAGTGATACTAGAGCAGGCTTTCCAAAAAGCTTGCATCACAGAGTTGTTCAGCCACCAGAGAGACAACGCAAGAAATAGGAAAGAGAACAGTGCTATCTGCAAAGTACATCTAAGTCCAAAATCTAATTCAAAATCCTTCCATAGGGATCACAAATAAGTACTGAGTGTGAAAATAATGCTAAAAACAGCGTAGAAGAAAAACAGCTTAGTACATGGCATGGGTTAAAAGCACTCACCTTCAGTCTGCATTGGCTCAGTTTATGGTTCTGAGACTGGAGATCAGGAGGAAGTTACACCACATGGGTTGTGATGATGCACAGCAGGGGCTCTGGGTCTTCATAGCATTTACTTACACATGAAGGAAGCCTCAAGGTCCTGAGCCTGATCCTTGCTATTGCAGGGTGCAGCCACCTCCACGGATATACAGCAAATACCACACCAAGGTTTTCTCACTGCCCCTTGTCCCCGGCATGAACGCAGTGCTATGGCAGGTGTGTAGGATTTTGCCACATGTGTTTCCAAGAAAAAAATGTTCATCTCCCCCTGTGGCAATGTTCAGAGGCTTTGTCTGACTTCATCAGCATATGTTACCTTCTATGCATTACTTTTTCAGGACAGACTCAAAACTTTGTGCTCTTTCCTGAGCAGGGAACATAGCCTGAGAGAGCAATCTAGAGGTACACACACACGGTGATGTAAATCTAGAGGAGAGACTTGCAAAAAAAGAGACCCTAGAAGGGCTAGTCTCAAAAAGATACCGGTTAGGAAAAAAAAATAATAGCCAAAAAATACTAATTCCAAATAACACTGCTGCAAATACCATTACAGCCATTCAAACAAGACACAAAGAGGACACATCCACTGCCTTATGCACCATTATGTCTCTCAAACCACAATAAAGAGTGAAAGGTACTAGATTTTTAAAATGGCAGCATTTTAGGCTCTTTCCCTCTCTTTCACACTGGAACAAATGAAGACAATTAGGAATCCAACCCTGTAGCTGCTTGATAAATAGTAAAGCTTCTCAGGAACAGGATGTACCACCTGGTGGAAATGTTCAAAGCTAAAAGCTGGTTTGTTTATATTTCTATAATATCTGCTAATATTCTGCTGAAAGAATACTGTGTTTGAACAAAAGGTCTTTTTAGCAAGTAGGAATGCAAAAACACACGGACAGCACCCAGGTAAGCATGGAAATCTACAATTTTTTCATTTACCGAAATAAAAATGTCATATCTTTAATATAAAATAAAAGGGAGGAAATTAATCAAGACTACATTTTCCTTTTTTTTCCATGTACAAGCAATCACATCTTATGTTTACTTAAATTTATTTAAAATATGTCCTGCTAAAGATTACGAATTAATTATTAATTTGAAAGTAAATACACTTCATTTGAAAGTGAATATACCGCGTGAAGACAAAATATGCACAGGGTTAATGTTGCTTAGCTAGCTTAAAGCTAAAACTAATGCAATACACAATTCAAATTCCCACAGCTTAATACATTTTATGACTAAGCTTGCTGCCTTAAAGGTCAGCCATAAAATCTAAATCACTTAACCCAACATGCAAAAACCCAGCCTGTGCACTGAAATCTGTGCTAAGCTATTAAAGGCATTGCTGTCTGAGGGTGTGAGCCTATTGTAGCTTATACTGGTTGACTGTTGCAGTTGCTTCCCTCTAATAGACACCAGACCTGTTGTTGAGATCTTCCAATAAGCAACAAACAAATACACAAAGCAAACTCCCCCACACCTAAACGTGACTCCTTCCCTTCCTTTGCAACCGGCTTTAGTTTGCTGAAACAGACTTGCAAAGGGTTTATCAATCCCTGCAGCCAGCACAATGGAGGGGCATTCAGTAACTGTCTGACTTCCATGGCCTGTGCCCCAAAGCACCTGTGCCTGGATGGTGGCAGGTGCTCAGATTTCTGCTGTGAAGGACATGTTCAAGGCTTACAGTTTGCTGTGCCTTGTCGAGCTCAGGAGCCCATGGCCACTGGAGGACAAGCATGTTTGTTTGTCAAGGCCAAGAGACCTGCCTCTCTCAAGGACACAGGTGCTGGACACACTGCATCTCCCTACACCATCTTTCTGGCTGCCAGGATAGCCAGGCAAAAACACAACACAGAAGACAATCCTTTGTTTTATCCTCCAGCTTGGCTTTGTCAGTCCTTCAAAGCATCTCTGGAGCATCCAGGACCCCATTCCAGCAGTCCCTGATACTTACAGGTTTTAAGCAATGGGTCAATGGGCACAGAGGCTGGAGGCACCCTAAGCTCAGCCAAAAGCCATGCTACACCCATCACGTGCTGCCCATTCCCATTGTTTACCACCCCCCTGGCGCGGAAGCAGTGGGACAGACTGGTGGGCAGCAGGATGGTGACCATGAAGGTACCACAGCTGCCTCTGCATCTGTCCTCCAGCGAGGAGCAGGTTCATTCCACATGCAACTCCTCCAGGAGGGTGCACACAGCAACACACCCACGGCTGGCTTCTGTGTGAACTGGTACCTCCTGGACACGGAGAAGAGCAAAGGTGGAGAGAACCGTATCAGTCCCTGCACCAGGCACAGAGGTGAGGAAATGCACCTCATTCCCATGTGTAGTTGGGCAGGGAGTAGCAGTCTGTGTCTGTACTAGGCTGGGAGGGAAGAAATGGGAAGGAAGAGCATAGAGAGCAAAGCTAGAGGTAAGAAAACAGCAATAGGAAACTGAGAAATGAGATGCTGACCCTGAAAAATTGGGCAGGTGAAGTGGAAACCTAGCAGAGAGACTGGAGGCACTGGGCAAAGAGGAAAGGTTGGTGTGAAGGACAAGTTGTTGATTCCCTCACCCAGGCAAGATGACTCATATCCAGTATGCAATGAAAGCACTCGGAGTCTCTGCCGAGATATATCAAGGATTTAAAAAACTCATTTCTTCTCTCTTTTCACCCAGTTATTTCAGGAATTAGTGATGCATCCAGTAGTCACAGCCAATGATTACCATCAGTAATCCATTTGCATTGTTTCCATTTTGGACTGAGAAGGATATATTTTGCTTTTGGTTTAGACTAATAGAATTATTTTTCCCATATTTATACTGAAGCAAAATAACTTGAGATTCATGCTCCCTTTTTACACCATGCTGATGTACACATGACAGCCAGGAGTTTATACTGTCATCCAGAGGGACCTGGTCTGGTTGTAGAAATGGCCCAAAGGAACATTATGAAATTCAGCAAGGAGGAGTTTAAAATCCTGAACCCATAAGGGAATAGCTGAAGCCCGGGGGCTGACAATCTGGAAAGCAGCTTGGTAGAAAAGGATTTGAAGGTCCTGGTGGACACCAAGTTGAACTTTAGCCAGCAGTGTGCCCTTTCCACAGGGAAGGCAAATGTGTCTTGGGCTGCACAGAAAGGAGTGATGACAGCTGGTTGAGGAATGGGATCCTTCCCCACTACTCAGCATTGCTGAGGTCACAACTGGAGCAAGTCTGTGGGAATGCCACAGGTGCAATGAAGGAGCTGAAGAATCTGACAAATGGGGAGAAGCTGAGAGAGCTGGGATTGCTCAGTGTGGAGAAGAAACAGCTCAAGAGCATCTTATCTGCATTTACAAATACAAGGGGGAAGGAGATGGAGACAGACATCTCCCAGTGGTGCACAGGGCCAGGATTAGAGACAATGGGCACAAACTGAAACACAGGAGATTGCTTTTGAACTTTCTGAAATACTTTTGCTGTGAGAGTGGATGCACAGGATGGCCAGAGAGCTTTTTGTTTGCATGCTCAAAATCCACCTGGACCCAGTCCTGAGCAACCAGCTCAGACATCCAGTCTTGAATGGACTAAGGAAGAAAGAAGTTTTGTGCTGCAAGAATGCTTATTATAGTGGGCTGTTTGGTGCTGTTCGAAGCAGCAGTACTTACCAATCTTCTACTAAAAATCCAATACCCATTTTTACTGAAGAGATCCTTGTGATAGCACAGACACTCTCTTGCTGGAAGCGGAAATTTCTTTCCACACAAAGTTTTCTAAGAGTAGTGTCTTCTGATTAATTGCTTGTGGAGTTGTGGATATCTGCAGAGTACTTCTAAAAGACACAGAGATAGTAACTAAACAAAGTGATCTCATAAAAGGACTTAAGCACACCATACAGAGAAAAAACTGTAAGGATCTATCAGTTGGATGCACAAAGGAAAATAGACATCCGTGATTTAGTCAATCTGATCAAACTCTAGTGGGTAGTGATGCTCTTTGCTCCCTGCAAAACAATAGGTTTCAGCTAAGTATGCAGAAGAGCCCAGAAGCTGGAAACAGTGTTTAGGAGATGTGTAGCAAGGACTTTATTTAAATACTGCAGGAATCCTGCAGCAAGATTTTCCAAACAATGACTTTTTCTCTAAATAAATGCTAAGCAAATACAACTCTCACCCCCCCCTTGCCCTTCCCCGGCCCGCCCCCCCCACCTCGATGTTGGGAGTTACAAATTAGACAAAGTTCATAGTGCTTTTTAAGATGGAAATCTACTGGATTTTGGAGGAGGAAACAAAATTTAGTGAAAAGGGCTCCTTTATTCTCTAAGATACTTTCTTTTAGGATATAATCTGTGTTTAGGCTTGAAACTATGGCAGGAAATGCTACCAACTCACACAATGCAAAATAGCAGAATTTTGTGGCCAGAAAATGGCTTCTGTGATCCTGCAAAACAGCTATCACCACCCATGCCAGCCATTTGAAGGACTTGAAGGGCAATTTCCTCTGGATACCTGTAGCATTTTGTAGACATTGAGAACCCAATAGGTACATGGCCTTATGGTGTAAAGTCTACTGCTGGCCATAGGCTACTATGCTGTGACCCCACAAAAACCAGCCTTGAGACAGACTGTATGGACAAGTGCAGTCCTTCCTGCTGTATAGACTTGGTTTATGACTTTATACATTCATAAAGAATGAGTCCACTGTTCAATAGTAACTGACTGCTGTGGATACAAGTGAAAGCCAGGGAAAAAGCAGCTTTGGATTTTCTCAAGCTGCTCAAAGAAAACATAAGAGAAATAATTAATAATAGAGATTATGCACCTGCAGGGTGCATGAGAGATGTGATATTTTGGTGAAAGCATGTTTACAAGGGGTGTCACCTTCCTTGCATCAACAGAATCACTTCTGTCCTTCGTTCCACCATCATATCTATAAAAGCATAGTTTGATTCTTTAATAAAGGGCGTGAAGGAAGTATTGTTGCTACATCCTTTTTGCCGCTCTCCTAGCTCCAGTAGCAACAGACTGCCTGAGGAAAAAATGCACTAGCTTCTCTGTTAATCACTGGACAAAGAACTGGAAATGCCAAATTTTACTTCTGATGTTCATTTCAGCTGTGTTTTTAAACTAAATGAAATAATCTCTTTAGTCATCACCTGTTGCCTACAAAAGCAATCTGTTTGACAGGCAAAGCACAAAAATATTATGCAGTTGTATTCTGGCTGCAGGAAGATTGTTTTTATGTACACACATAGGGATTTGAATGTCAAACATGACTGCTGACTCGCAGCAGAGTTAGCGCACCGCTGACGCACCGTGATGAGATCAGTGCTTGTGTCAGTCTGCACAGACAAGATTCGCTTCACATTTGCAGGCATTTATCTCTGCAGGAGGATGCCAGAAACACACCAACATTTTAAGCCTGAGATTTTAGGCTCTAGTAAGAGGGTTCCTAGTTCATACCACCAGTGTAGAACTCATAGAGCAACACTCCACATGACAGCTGCCTTCTCCCTGCTAGAAATGCTGTCTGCTTTGAGACACCCCAGTCCTGCGGCATGCAGAGACCTTTCACGGTACAATCACGACGATACCACAACATCTAGGAGTTCTCATCTCAAATAAAGTCCATGGCTACAGACATTCCCAAACATGGGTAAAGTCCAAACCTGCCTGCTCCAGCTGGAGCTCCCTCCCCACTCAGCCAATGGCCCAACAGCGACAAGCTGTCCCTATCCTACAAATCATCTGCAGGAGGGCTAGCTGAAGGCCTCAAGACAAGGGAAGCCAAAATAAGGCAGCCTTTGAGAAGTCTGTAATCCAGAGACAACAGATGCAAGTTGCCGTATCTTGCAGAGCAGGCTGCAATGCCCATTGAAATGCTTTCCTCCTTTTCCAACCATATAACACAACCCTTACACAGATCATGCTGAAAGGCTCATAAAATTCATGGAAACCAGCTTATCCTTGATCTCTAGCCTTCAGGAGTAACTCAGAGGTCTCCAGCCTCTCTCTGAGCAAGGACTCTTAAAAGAATAGGTTTGTCAAATTCAAGGCTTCTTAAAAGGTTTTATTTTGGCATTAGTATATTTATCTATATATAAATGTATATATATACATAAAAATGTATGCACATATACCTTAATCTATGTAGTGTGTGCACATGCAATAGAAAAAAAAATTGTATGTACATATTCCCCTAAAGGCTTCATAATTTCTATTTTCTCATTTCTATAGGGTTAGACAGTCACTTTTGAATGTTACAGCATTTTACATGTGTACCCTACAGGCCTGCTGTTGTCTCAACACCTCTCCCAGCATTTTGGTAACAGAGAAAAGGCAAAGTTATTGCCACCAAAAGAAGTTACTGTTCAACATGTAAAAACACACTCTTCCAAGCACCAGGCAACCCTTAAAAATTAAAAGCTATTCATCATATAGTAAAGACAGGGGGGAGGGCTAGCAGAGTTTTAAATTGGCTTGAGCTCACTTCCACCCTGTGAGCAGATTTAAGCTTAACACAGGCCCAGAGGATGCAAAGACAAAGTCAAGAATAATAATTCACTTCATGTCAAAGCCCAGTGAAGAGATTTCTTTTGACAGCTCCTGCTTTGTGCTCCCAGTGAATTTACTGGCTTCCTGCACAGGCATATGAGCCTGACCTTTCCCATTCACCCACAAATTGGCTACATACAAAATGGCCATTAATTCCAGCTGGAACATGGGGTTTTGCTGAGGCACTTCCTTCCTGTCTGAAACTGGGAAAAATTGTTGGGGGAATGTGTGGAGGGATGAAGCAGAAAGAAGCAGCAATCCATAAACTTCCAACGCAGGGCTCCCTGGTCTGCATTTCTTAATTGAGCATCTGCAGTCACACCAACAATTAGGCAAAAATCATTAGATCTGATTCAGAGCAAGAAGCAGCACGTTCTCCCCAGAAGCACAAACCACACAAAAGCAGCAGTCCACTCTTGATCTGATGAGTATTCAAGAAATAAAGCTCTCCAAAAGCTGTTCGAAAGCACTGGAAATGCTTCACTTTTTACAGTCTCTTAAGATTAAGCTGGTTAGCTATTTTAACCTCAGCTAAATGTGCAGATGGGCAGCACAAACACCTTCCCCTTAAAAGGGTTGTTAGACACCTGCCATTTCAGATACATTCTGCAGGGCTTCAGCATAGTCAGAACATTTGCAGGACACTAACCTAGAACTGCCTTTAGAGAGGAAACCCACTGGCCACAAGCTTGCAAGGTTTTAGCTGAACAACATCAGATCCTCAAGACCTGCCAGTACACTTACTCTTAATGCTGGATTTGTAGGGAGAACTGAACACTAATTCCAGGTAGGACTTAAGACTGAAAACACAGCCACTTGTCCTTAGACAAAAGCAGAAGCAAAAGTAGAATGTGGTGAATTTAATAATAAGAATTATCACTTATTCTCAATTGTTCCATAGCTAGCAATTGAAACTGGTTTGTGCAGAACAGGTAACATTTCAAGCAGTCAACTCTAAAGGCTCAGAATCAATAGGATGCACAAAGTCATCAGGGTTTGTCTCTGCAGTTGCTGCTTTCTTTGGTTGTGGTGGCTTGTTTTGTTTGCTTGTTTGGAGGGGGTTTCCTGTTTGTTGTGTTTTGGGTTGGTTTGTTTAACTGGGTTTTTTGTTAAAAGCACATCCCAGGACCCTGATTTCAATTACAGTGCAGTTTTACAACACTAACAAGTATCTTGCATATACTCTCCAAAGCCAACATAAAAACAGAGATGACTTCGTGGAGGGAAATTCTCATCTGCCCAGGTAACTGCATTATAACACTTTATAAGTGTTACAAAACACATTATAAGTACTGCCTATGATTTTAGTTTGGGTAATAAGAAAAAACCTTATGCAAACCTGTCCATTCACTCCAAATATCCAAGTAGTAAACCATTCAGTATAATCTGATCATTAGTTTAAAACTTACACATTCTCAGACCCAAAAGATGGAATTAACTTGAAATTCTATACAATGCCATTCTCTCTTCTAGGTGTTATTTATACAAGCACAGACACTACAGAAGCTGAAATCTTTTTGTATAACTGTTAAAACACTACTAAAAGTGTACCAACTGTAACAATAAGTTTTAGTCTTTCTTAGCCTCAATAGCCATCATCAGTATCAGAGCTGTTGGAAAACCAGTTCAATCCAAGAACAGCTGGAGCTCAAACCCGTCCTAAAACTGGATGATCAGAAATTAGGTGTGAGGCTTAAAAGCTTTTAAGATGAATGAAACTGCTTCCAGAAGTGATTTGTGAAAACAGGTGGTTAGAGACAAGCTTTTCCAGCTGTCAAAACAGACTTGAGAGGAAATGCAGGTAGCCAGCACTCAGCAGGAAATAAGGAGAATGGCAAAAGAATTCAAGGAAGAAAGACTTCAACTAAAAGTACAGAATAAAATGACATTATTTAACAGTAGGCAGGAAAGAAATAAAAGGACTGAAGAAAGAGGATACGTATTGTGGCTGCAAATGCACTGAGCACAAAATACACTCAGGAACATTTAAGCTTCTATAAATAGTTTTCAAGTGATTCCAGTGGTGTTTATTTATGTCATACACACAGGATTCCAACAACTCTTTCATAAACACAATCTCTTACTAAGTTTCACATGATCCTTATAAATGGTAGGGGAGAGACAAAAAAAAGACAAGCTAGATGGCAGAGCAAGTTCAGAGCGCTTTTGTGTTAGCGTACCTGAAAGCAAAGGATCAACACTACTACTCAATGTCAACATGTTTTGTGGCAAAGGCATCATCTCTAAAATCTGAATCTAGGCCAGCTACAATAGATACAGAACTATGTTGTTCACTTGTAAAATTTTTGTACAATTAAGGTATTCTAAAAAATTAAGGATAACTCAAAATCAGTTTAGCACATATGAGTTAATTTCAGTCAAATATAAAATCCAAAAGAGATGGTGTAGTTGTAAAAAAAAAAATCAAAAGGCACATCCCTTTACTGCTATGAAGATTAATTAGAAATATAATCCAACAAAACTGCCATAAACACTTAAAAGCTGTCACATTAGAGCATCATTGAAGAAAGAAAAAAAGTACTCCAAACAGATTGTATTCAAAATTTATTTTTAAATAAAGGAAAAAACAAGACAATTATTTTAAATAAACATGGTGTATTCTACACAGCTGTAGATCAACATAACTTTACATTAGCTGTTTGTAACTTTTAAAAGTTCTGTTGAAGCATTGTTTACAATATTTGACACTGTTGGTTTCCATTTCATCATCAACAAAGCCATACTCAAATGAAACCATTTGCTTAAGTGAAGCTTTATTTTTCATAGCCAAAGATGGCTCTACTAATACCAAAGCACCTGTTAAACAATTATCCCCACCTAGATTTTTAAACGGAAGTCTGTTCAGCCTTTTTTTCTTTTTTTGGTTCTGTTCCATTGCCTGCATAGAAATCAGCATAAAGCTAAGTAGCAAGCTAAGCTTCACTTTAGCAGTGCAATGAATGGCATCAAACTTCATGAAACAAATGAAGATACAAACTTTGTCAGTAAAATTCAACTATGTCAAAAACAATATTAGAAAAAAGAATGTTTTTGTGGGTCACAACTAGACTAGGTTTCGATGTAAAACTTTCCTCAGGAAAAGTGCTTCTTCCTGATTCACATTGAAAGAATGAAGCATCACAAGCCTTTGTCCATACAGAAATGCCCATTAAAAAAGTTCCGTGTTACCATAAGGCAAAAGAGATATTTAGGTGGATGAAGCATCTTGGCCCAGAGTATGTTTTACAACAAATACTTACACAGTACACTTGTGTAGCCTATGATGGGTAAGGGATTGGCTCAGTAAGGTAGAAAGTCCATTTCTGTAAATACACATCATTATTGCTAATATGCTACACATCATCATCCAACTCTTAAAGCTGCTTTGTCGACCTAACTTTGTAATTAGCAGTTCATGTTCATGGTGACAATATGCTATTCCATATCAAGAAAAGTAAAGCAGCATAAATACAATTATGAAAACAGAAGGCTTATGCAACAGTCTTCTCTAGCTTTGCTGTTTTTTTTAAAAAAGTGTTCAAAGAAAACAAGTCCAGTTCACCACAAATTAGGAAATTTCACAATGAGGTTGAAAACCAAGTTACAGGGAACAGAGAGAGAGGAAAACCATGGCATGCATTATAATCTAGTCCTTTTAGTCATACCACTGGAATACAGAAGTCCAATTTAAAGGCTAGACTAACAGGCAAACAGCCAAGAGTAAACTTAGTTTGATATCTAAATTAAGACTACAGTTTTAATCAGTAACAGCAAACTCACCCGGCCCTTTAATATATTCACAATATCTACTGCAATTGAATACTTAATTATGACTAGTATAGGTATGTATGTTCACTTTACAAAGATATTAAATACCTGCATCATGAAATTACATTCTTAAGACATTGCGTAAGAAAATAGCTCATGTGTGAAATGTTTCTGAAATGTATTTCTGCTCCCTTCTAGTCCCTACTATGTCTCACACACACACCCAACACCCCCCACCCCCCACCATGAAAGCATTCACTCACAGGGAGAAACAAACACCCCTTAAAAAAGGATGGAAGTACTGAGGGGATCACCTTGGCTAGTTAACAGCACAGTGCTTAACGAGGTTCAAGACAGAACCAGATCAGACTTGGCCAAAAGATGCCCATAATACACGCCTGACCAGTAAATCCTTCCAACTCGCTCTTACCAAACTCAGTCCACTTTTGGTTACTGCAGTGATTAAAATATTCGCTATATACATATAAACACAAGACTACAGGTTTACTTTAGTTTGTTTTTGCAAAGCGGTTTAGTCTTTCTATTCATATTGTTCTGCAGCAACTACAAGAGGTAGGCATAAAACATTTCAGAGCTTCTTTCCCAAGGTCCCATTACTAGCTCAGTTTAGAGGGATAAAACAAAAATCAGCTGTACCTCTGTGATTTCACTAGATACAGCCTTGTGCAACCCAGCTGGAAAATTGCTACGCGAACTCCAGATTCACTAGGCTAGCATACCAAGGAGTAAGAAGCTGTTCATATCCCAAAAGATATTTTTTTTAAAAAGTCTACTGCAGAGCATTTAAATAGAAAGCAGATGTCAGGACCAATTCTCCCTATTTTTATTTGTACACAGGAGGAAGGTACCATTTGGCCAAGACTACAGATGTATTTTCACAGATGCAGGTGCCATGCAAAAATAAATTGAAGAACAGATACCAAACATACAAGTAATAAAACTACTGAAGGTAGATTTTCTTGGAAGTATATAAACAACTTTTAATACTTTTTCCCCTTCTCTTTTTGACATTCACAGTTACAAACGTGTGGCTATACATCAATAATTTCTTCTGCAGTGCCTCCACAACGTAATCTGTAGCGCCCTGTCCTCCAGCTAATAGTGGGGTCCCACAAAGCAGATAGGAAAATATAAATTGTCATGGATTCTCTGATGAACCAAGCTACTGCATAATCAAGTTTTGAAAAACACAGAGCACCACCCTAGAAAGAATAAAAACCAAGGTATTTAATCATACTGATAATTCAAGAGATATTTTAAAGTAACTTGAAATCTTTTTAAATTGTTTTATAAAGCTTACTATGCAGATTTACAACATCATCCTTCATTAAAACCCAAGAATATTTTCTTGTTCAAGACACAATTACCCATATTAAATATTTTCTACAGCATTAGAAAAACAAATGCTGTTCTCATTTGCGGCACCTTTCTATATTGACAGTTTTGCGAAGCCTTGGAAGTAGGTTGCAGCTGCTCTCCTTGCCCCTTGTTACCAAAACAAAGTGAAAAATGTACATATGTGTATGTACACATACACCTCAACAAATATAAGAATAAAAAAGTGACAACTAAAATAAAATAAAATAATAAAGCTCTCCCCAAATGAAAACCCACAAATCTTCTTTTCTTGTACTGTTAAAACAGCCTAAAATTACCGTATACGCCCATGTAGAGCAGATTTGAAAAATTAATATTAATTAATGGAACACAAACTTCCAGAGCCTCATCAGAGACAAGTGCACGTTTTTGTAGAACACAAAATTACAACCAAATACAAAATTACAACCACTTCCTCCTTTTCATGATACTATAACTGAAGCTAGATGACTGAGAAGTAAAAGGATTGGACCTGTTATTTCCTCCATATCAAAATAATTACTTTATGGTTGTAATTAAGCTTAGCTTTTTGCTGAAGTCAATGGCAGTAATAATTTACGTAACATCCTGGAAAATAAAATTACATACCTGAACACCTTTTAGCTGAATGTAGTCAAATATAAACCATGCCAAGCAGTGACACATGAAAAATACCATTATATCCCATCTAAACACATGATGAGCTGCCCAGCCAATAACCAGACTGGCAACAAAGCACTCTGAGATTGGCTCACAAATTATTGTGGCAGGCAACATATTAATTCGTAGTTTGGCCCACCTAGAAAAGACAAACAAATCAGTTTTGACTTTGCATTATTCATTACCTCCTCCTCTCCCACCACACCAAATGAGCAATTATGGTATTTTCTAAAATGCCAATCTCATTAACACCTGCAAGCAAAATACTGCAAAAAACCTCCCTCCCTTTCAAAGATGCTGTGGATAGCATTTTTAAGGTACTAAGGGCAGGGGCGTTTGATTTTTTTTTTTTTTTTAATTGCAACAGTCATTCTTCTGCAAAAAGAAAGTGCCTCTCTCCCAGCACTAACAAAGAAGCATGCATCAAGCTCTGCACTGAACTTTAGCACACGGGGCATTAGATCAAATCACCTTGGAAAACGTATTCCCTCTCATTATGAGGCTGTCCCCATCAGAAGAAGGGGGCAGGGATGGGTGGGAGAGGAAGTAAAGATCAAAATTTTACCTGATCATTCTGGACTGAAACTGAGAAATAGAATATGAACCAGAGTTTTGCATTGCAACTTGTGTGGCCATTGCAAATTTCCAGCCCCTGAAAAAGGAATTTGTTATTATAAAAAGGTGCAAATAAGAGATGCAAAAAGCAACCAGAACACAAACACACAAGAATTTTATTAGTTTCTTTGGCATATGTGCCTTATTATTAAAATGGGCATAGGCAAAAAAAAAAGTATTTTTTCAAGACTCCTCTGTGGAATAAACCAAATACTTAAACCAAATTCGGAAACTTTTCTCTAAAGCAATTGAAAATGGCATGGCTTAATTATTTCTAAAAGACTTATACTGATAGGATAAAGCACATGGCATTAACATATTTGTTATATATACATAAAGCTGACACGAACACCTGTACTTACAGTACGTGCCATGTGTCTAAAAAAAAAACCAAAAAGCAAACAAAAAGAAAGATTTAAACTACACCTTAAGCAATAAGCTTACTTCAGAGACATCTTACCGGTCAGCTATAGCTTTGGCCATAAAGTAATCTTCAGCAATATACTGTGCAAAAGCTATCAGTCCTCCAGCTTGGTCCAAGACATCCTTCCTCATCAAGCATGACATTCCTGTTACACACTTAAAGCCAGTTAAGTTGGCTGAAATATACGACCTTGGATGTGAAGTTCCAAAATAGACCTGCCAAAAGAAAAAAAGGCATTTAAAACTCCCTATGTAAGTACTATACTGACAACTTTTTCCTCTGAAAACATATGGAGGGTAAAAAACACTAGATGTGGCCAATTAGGATGGTGTACTTGGAAAGACCATTAGTATCATTCTAAAAAACCAAGTGTATCACCAAATCTGAGAAGTGTATTGGTAACATTGGCTGTGTTTTTGCAAATCTATAACCAGGTTTTAAACCTACATATTGAACTACTGCACTTCATTTCATATTTCCTTTCTAATTTACTGAAGTCTTTCTCAGGGAATGTATGTATTAAAAATCCATTAAGTAACAGACCAATCACTAAGATTAATATATTATGTGGTGAGAACTGACAGACACGTTCTCTACTTCCTCTTGTGCAAATTAACTGCATTCCTGCATACATGTTCTTAGAAACTTACTATATAATTCTATGGAAGCATGGAAAATTTGTTTCCTTAGTACACTTGCAAACAAAAACAGTGAAGAAAAAACACGGATGGTGAGCAAACCTTTTTACAAGATTCAGTAACTCAAGACTAGGAATGACCTACAAGACAACAGAGGGAATGAGTGCTAGTGCCTCTCACTTTTACTATTGTAGACTGCCTTCACACTGGTACAATAACTCATTCAAGAAAAGGCATGCTCATCTTGCAGTATACTGGATCACCAGGCAAAAAGCTCTCCAAGGAGTACAGAAGCACGAGTTGTAATTCTTGCTCCAACAATCAGCAGTACTAGGAAATTTGTACTACAGATCTCTGCTTTTCTCTTGTAAGAGAAAACTCAGATTTGTATAATAAAAAAAGGAAAAAAAAAAAGGAAAAAATCAGCACAAAAGCGTCCCTCATTTAGAGCAATGATGGAGTACTGAATTTCACCACACTTTTCATCTCTCACATTTCTCTTTCATCCCTATCAGTTAGCCTTAGGGCCAAAATGCCTCATACCAATGCCAGCTTCAAATAAAAATGGATTAAATTACATGCCTTGAGACACAAAGAATAAAAAAGCAAACTCAACCTCTTCAACCTCCTGCAAAAGACCACTTACTGAGAAAGAGGAAAGAATGAGAATATGTAATTCATGATGCAATTACTCGTAAGAACGAGTAATATGAAGATGGTGGATAGGAATCAACTTTTCACTTTCTCTTTCACTGCAACTATTATGAGACATGAAATAGCACTACAGGATAAGAGCTAGAGTAAAACAGATACGGATCCTGTAACAAACAGATCTATGCAACTTCCAGGTAAAGAAAATTATAGGTGTTAAAGTGTATATGGACTCAAAAAAAAAGGGAAAACCTCATCTGAGAAATCTGTTCTTACTATTATATTAAGCATTAGTAAATATACAAGTCTGCTTCCTGCTCAGGTGGCCTCTCAGCTGAAAATTACAGAACACTGAAGCAGTATTATAGGAAAACAGGATATAAAGAGTGCTTTTGTTCAACTTTCCTTAAAGGCTCTGCTTGTAAATCCTGCTGGGAATAAGATACTGCGTGAGCTGGACATAGCTTTGACTTGCCATGGCCATTTTTGTGTGCCTTTTCAGATATCAAAATATAATTAATTAGTCCTTTCTGACAAAGCACTAGAAAGCATTTGTCAGTTCAATTCTTCCGTTTTTAAATAATTTTAAATATAAAATGCAAAATGTGTATCCTGTAATCTTCATTGTTCTTAATTGTTCATATTGTAAATTTAAATATTGAATCAACAGGCAGAGCACCACAGAGGAATTCTGGAGCATTTAGAAGTTGCCCTAGTTACCCTGAGTTTGAAGTGTGACTGCACCTAAAAATAAACATTTCCTCACTCACACAGTACAAGAGGCACAATACAGCCTTCACACAGCAAGGCTCTGCAAGCAAAAAAGAATTAAACAAAATCCCCCCAGAACACTGCACTCACCTGTTCAAGGGTAGCAGCAAAACCCTGTCGGTCTGCCACATAGGGAAGCCCATGGACTAAGCCCACTTTTTCAGTCATTTGATTGGCCATATCCGTCAGTGTGTCTGGTGTTACTAAGTGACAAATGAAAAAACAACACTTGATGGAGCAATTTGTCATTAGCGAGACATTGTGCCTCATTTCATTACCAGTATAAGAATACATAGTACATATCATAGGATATCTTACAAGAATAGTTTCAGGAAAATAATATTAGTGATTAACAATTATTATGATCAACAAATAAACAAATAAACAAATAAAATGGAAACAGTCCGAGTAGTATTTTTAAAGGTATTTTCTTCTTTAATTAGAGGTTAATCTTTTATTTCATGAAAACATTTTTTTCAGACTTTTAACTTTAATTTCTGCTTATATTCTCAGTCACAATAGTCTCCAAAATCTGCTTGCTTACAGTGAATAAGCACAGTTTAACAGTTAACAGATACACACTCTACCTCTGATTCCACTATCACAAATCCATATGAGATCATATTTGGCAACTTCATAGCCAGGCATTAAGTTATTAATCTTGGGGTTGATGCCAACCTTCTTGCCACCTAAAAAATACAAGCACCATACAAAATTAATGCATGGGGAGCTTCTGGAAGGCAGATTCAATATCCAAAATACTTAAATATATGAACTGAAGAAAAGTAAATGTTTACCCATCAATTCTTAAAGTCCACTTTCATACAAAATATTTACATTTTAAGTATACCTTCAATTCTATATTTTATAATTGGAAAAATAAAAGGAAAAAATATTCAAATGCTTCCTTAAAATGGCAGGATAGCAAGATTAGTATAATTAAAGGAGCAGTAGAACTATAAAGCTTATTACTACATTCTTTTAAGGTAGACATTATTCACCTCTTATTGTTTAAGACTATTATTATGAAGATTGTATTCTACAGTAATTTCAGCAGAAAAATAAAAAAGGAGCAGAATAAAGTGAGACACTCCTTTACATCCAGCTGACAGGCATGGTCAAGTTTGTTTCGTATCAGAGAATAAAAAAACCTACATTTTACTATCTTGTTCTAATTACCCTTTCCTCCACTAATTCAAATATAATGTGAAGAGCCATACAGCCTAAGCAGATGAAAAAGGATTGTTGCAGGACCTCAAGATCAAATACAGCCACAACTCTAAGACACTTCCTGCACATTTAGTTCAGTGCAAAGACAAGATTTAAACTGTTGTTTTAAAATTCGGAGCAAAAGTTGCAGAGGGTTGCCCAAATCATTCCTCCTAAAGTTTTCTTGGACTGATGTCACAGACTGCAACTAAAGTCACTTTTTGCTGCAAACTGGTGATTAAACTACAAAAGCAACATGGGCTGAACAAGACAACTATTTATTTCTTTAAGTCCATATACATATGGAGTCTTCAACTCCATATAGAGCATTCTATATGGAGTTGAAGACCTATCATTTTACAAGTCAGAGTCCCACCTCCAAGTTGCACTGCTTACCTATAAACAGTCTAGCATCAACATTTGGGTATTTGCCAAGGAGCTTTTTGCACACATCAATAGCTGGATCATCATGATCTTGTACACAGAGTAGTACTTCATACTAGTAAAAACAAAAATGTATACACTCACATATATATTTACATACACAGCTAATATCCATATGGTCTACGAAATAAAGCTTAATAGTGTAGTAAGAAAAAAATAGAGTGTTGTTATAGAATAAAAAACAAAGGGGTTGTTTTACAGCTAAATGAGTCTAGCTTTCTAAAGCACAGCCAAGTACTTCTGAAAAAGGAACTAAGGCTGTATCTCAATGAACTCTTTCACTGATGAACATTACTCCTGCTGTTCTGAAGGGTTTCTATTAGTCATGAAATAAGATGTTCTGGTGTACAAGGTAAAATCTTTGTTTCCACTTCCATTTTTGTTTACATACAAATCTTAAATCCAATATTATATTCAATGAAATGACAGCACCTGGAATTAGTACTAAAGAATGAGGTTGTGATACACTATGACTGTGTATCTCTGAACTACACCTTCCATTTCTTTACTTTATAAATACATATGCAAAACAGAGCTGGAAGACAACCCGCAGAGACCAGTATATGTACATATGTACACTTAATTGTACAACAAAGCTCAGGAATATGTATATGTAATGTATCTGTATTTTCCTATTAATAGAGTAATGGTTGAAAAAACAACAAGTGGTAAGGGAAGACTGCTGCTACACGCTTACACAAGCTAGTGATAGTGGGTGAAGAAATAAGAATCACTCAACATTGAGGCAGCTTTGGTAAAGGTATTTCTGCATTTGCAGTAACAGCAAATTTATTAAATACTTCTTACATTATATAACTTTTTTTTATCCTGTTAAAATTAGGCCTATTAAAGCTACTAAAATACAGAAAACGTAAAATTCTCACCAAGATACCCAGAAGCCATTTTTACAGTTCAAGACTGAAAAATTCAACCATAACAAGAAAATTTTCTAGGACCACATTTGCAGTAGCTGCTATAAAAAATAATCCAAACTAGCAACCACAACAGTTCTTACTCTCCCTTATACTATTTCACCACCTCACTAAACTTAGGTTTTTGCTTAAGCAATCTAGTAAAATAGAAAATAATCTGAGTTTTGAAAACTCCCTATTGGCTCTATGATGAAAATTTCTGATTTTCATGTTCAGTAAGGGATATTACATACAACAGAAGATATTCAGTTAAATACATATATACATTTCCAATCAAAAAATGGTATTGTCATACACGAAAGTCTGAACTACTCTTAACTCCATTCAGAATGTTGAAGAAATTTAAAATCATTTAAATTTGAGTTAAGATTTGTTCTAGCACTACAAACTATCAGGAAAATATCTCTATCTTTCATAATGCAAACTCAAAGTCAATTTGGCTAAGGAGCACACTGTGTTTGATTTCTACCATCTTGCAGCATTGAAAATGGATTTTAAGAGAGTTGTCTCATTAAGCAAACAGGTCCTTTCATCACAACAGAATCTTGACAGCATGAACACCATAGAAATAAACAACCGAAGAAATTAGTTTTTTACTGCACATTAAATTAAATTTGTAAAATAAAACTGGTTTTCCAAGTCATGATATAATTAACCTTCAATCCACAGCAATGACACTTCTATACCCATACCCTCCAAGAAATTCAACTAGAAGTAAACCAGATATTTCAGACTCCAATATTTGAAATGAGAAAAATTCAAAACAAATGGCCTTTGTATGCAGTAGCAGAGTAAAAAACTAGAAAATGTATGATAAAAGCAGAACAAATACAAAGATGCTGATCTACACAACCATTACCATCAGGTTCATTTGAATTTAACATGAAAAACTTTTGCAAAATTACAATATGCAGAGTAGATGAGAACTCCTTACTAATAAAAATATTATGTGTAAATCCTTCCGTTTTGAGACAGGGTAACTGGATTCCACTCAAGAGAAAAATATTTCACACATGGAGTATCACAGAAGAGAATCATTATCACTGCAGGCTGAATTCAGCTTCACTGGAAAAAGTTTCAGATTAATCTTTCATAATAATTTTTCACTGCACAGCTGAACTTTGAATACCAGGCAATACTTTTGTTCTAATTTTTGCGGTCAATCTCTTTAAGTAGTTCTGTACAGTAAATATAAAAAGTTTTTTGGGGGACCTTCCTCATACCATCTAATCTGTGCTGCAGTAAACTGAAGCATTCACACACTCATTTTCACTCTCCTTGGAAAAAATATGATTCTCTACTATGATCTGAAACTCAGATTTGTGTGGAGTACCAACATTTAAAGATTATTATCCATGTGTTTTCAGAACTCATGACTCCTTTGAGAAGGACCAAGCCTACCTCTTGAAAAGCAAGATCCAACACAACTGGTTTTTTGAATTATTAAACAAGGTTTATTTGTAGTCAAATGTTTCAGCTCATAATGTTTTGATGCTCATTGTAGGTCATATAATAGCTTATGATATTGCTGAAGATTTTTTGCACTGTTTGCAATACCGGCATATGCAGCATGCCTCAAGTATGCTTTAAAACGTGCTTGGCCACACTTTATTGCACTTTGTTGAGTTGAAAGGACTGATTCATACATTTCAGGTCTGAAGCTTTTCAAAAGGCCCAAAGCTTCATTACAGAAAAAAAATCCATTTTCTGATTAATTTCAAGTGCTAGGGGATTTTTACTTGTTTTACCCTCTCTACTAAGGTGCCAGTTTAAGGCTCTCAGAATACACAAACAAAACTAGCCAAACAACTTACACAAACCTTTGACCTTCTGCAATTGGAACAGCACTGTCAGATGCAGTTTTGAGAAGAATTGAGAAAAGTGGAGTTTTTATATTAAAGCTAAATTTCAAATTTTAGAATTCAGCAGACAAATTCAGTAAAAAGTGTATTTTTTCCCCATCTACAGTAACATACTTCAAATATTGAATGATACAGCAAACGTTTGCAGACTTCTTTTAGCTCTTTAGAGCAAGGAGAGCATCTGACACACTTATCAATTATATTCCTTATTGCTTCTACTGAAAATTCAAACAGTGCTTAACAGTAAATGTGAGCTTTTATGAACTATTTGCTTCCCAACACCACGACATGGCTTAGAGATTGCCCTACCTACCAACAACTGGTGAGGTTAACTACACCATCACTGAGTAGCTCCTAAATAGCCATCAGTAAGAACCATCAAAAAGTTTCAGGCTCTCAGTTAACTGTTCTCTACTGGAGGATCTCTTACAGAGAAGAAGTCATCTGAGAAGAATTTCTTGCTTCTCAAGTGATCTCTTACAGCAGTATGAAACACTTAAAAATCTATAAACACCACAATACAGGAATAATGACTAAGCAAATCTTAGTGAAGTATACAGTATGTTTCACCCCTAAGCCTTAGACATATTCCTAAATAGACAGCTTTTTAAAAAGGAATAAGTTTTGTTTGCAACATGTAAAATATGCAATTACACATTTTCTGCAGAAGGAGGAACAATCCAAGACAATCATGCAGCATAGCCCTCATCCAAGCTTTCCATATGACTTTTTGAGGCATAGGAGGAAAAAAAACCACACTAAATATACATACTTTAGGATAATCCAGCTCAAAGAAGGTTTCTAGGTTGTTGATCAGGTTAGGATCCACGCCTTTTAACGGCTTGAGAAGTGAAACACCAGGAAGCTTGCTATATGGCTGTTTGTCCGTGGCTTTCTTATTGAGGTGGAGGCGCCTGTAATGAGAAATAGCATATAACATCACTTAAAGTATGCTAGAGAAAGCCATTCAAAATACAGTCAGAACTAAGAAAGCTTGGGAGTTAAAATTGCTGCAAAAAGAATTAAATCTAGTTGTTGAAAAGATGGCTATTTTTCTATCCAATAGTTGATGTCAAAGTTGATGTCAACAGCTGGTGTCAAAGGCAATGCCTAAAAAAAACGTAGATTACATTCAGGTTTATTTAACTTATTAAATATTTAAGGTTAATGCATTTTACACTACGCATTTTAAGCAATAGGAAACTGCAAACTGCAGCAGAGACAAGATTTTTTTGCCTTCCTCCACAGCATTAAAACTCACAGGATTACAACAAAATAATCATAAAAACCAATCTACTGTAAACTAGGCAAAAAGCAAAAGGCTCAGGTGCTTTTTCCTGCACCAAGTTAGGCAAAATTTGGAGGAAACTGAAAGTACAGGGGAAACAGATGATCCTACTGATCAATTTGTTAACAACTCCAAGAAAAGATTAAGGATCAATTAACTGCAGTATAAAAATCCTGACAGCAGGCTGGGTCAGAACCATAGATAACTTTTACATGCAGTTTCAAAGTTTACTGGTATTTTAGCAATTAATCAGAATTGCTAAGATTTTGAAAAAGACATTAAAGATCGCTAAGTAACACTGTTAATCCAGCACTACCAGCTCCACACTAAGCCCTGTTCCTAACTGCTACACTAAATACATAAAATGTGTTGGCAATAATACTGTAAGTCACTAAAATGAATGTTTAATCCTACACTTCTGTGTAAATGAAAAAAAATTGAGTTCTGAAAGATTGATAGGTGTTGGAGACTGAATGTTATCATTCATGACTTAAACATTCTCATGAAAGACTTTTGCCTGTCACAGCAAAACTGTACGGCTAAAAGCTGCAGAGAAGACCACCACACCCTGAATAGGCCTTCTGACTGATAAGAGGTAAGATACAGTAAACTCAGGTCTGGGGAGAGAAGAACACATTCACACAGGAATCACGGTTAACGCCTTTGGAGGGGAGACCGCAGCCCCGGAGCTGTCAGCTGCCAGCTTCACACAGACCCTCGCCCCAAAGGGTGGGGGCAGAGAGGGTTTGGGTGTGTTGGAAAAGCCTCTGGTCAGAGGCTCAGCGACCGCCCACCCTCCGCTGGGCAGAGGAGATGGGCTGCGGGCCCCTTCACCCCGGGAAAGCTTATCCACAGCACAGGGGGGTCATGGCCCATCAGAGGGCCCCAAAGGGGTCCCCAGGCCCTGCCCAGAGCCCCAGGGACGATGCACCAGACCCTCAGAGCTGCAAGGGACGGGGTCACGGCGGCACCTGCAAGGGAGGCTCCCGGGCGCTCCCAGCTGCCCAAAGCCAGCATTCCTTAATCCGCTGAGTTCTGCACTCTTCAGCCGTGGCAGCGGCGACGGGAGACCCTCAGCACCCAGCAGAGCGAGGGAGGGGAGCAGCGAGACGTCCTTGGGACCCTCGGGTGGGTGATGTGCTTCCACCCAACCCTGCACTGTCCCCCTGCCCCACCCCCCACGCACACTTCCTTCTCTGCCTCTTCCTTCTTTTTTCTCTCTTTCTCTCTGTTTTACTATTAAATAGCATACATCAATTTTTTGGCACCAACATCTAACCTCGTTTGGTTTTAATCACGGGTTTTGGGTATATTTCGAACCTGTCTGGGTCCAATCTCTTTTATTCAGAGGCTTAGTTTCCTGTGCTAAACCACTGCCTAACAATGGGCCAGCATACAATTGAATTTGCATTGACAAAATACATATACACAAGTAACTGAAGGACGAGTATCTGCAGAAACAGAAAATTTGCAAATTAACATACATATCACATATTGCAGTTCTCTACCATGAAGAGTAGGCAGATTGAAAGACTGTTTTCTTGCCATGTGTACCTAATTATATCAATTCTCATTTTAAACTTTCACCAAGTAAAATTACTGAAGTATGAAGAAGGTCCAGCAAGAGAAGAGATTCCAGTAGATCTCTAGAATATTTTTCTCCCTGAAGTGGGACAGCAGCATTTGATACTTAATCAGCCCCAGCCAGCATGTTTGCCTTTTAGGCAGGGTAGCAGCTAGATATCATGAGCATAATGTCACAGAGAATGAACAATGCATTGACCAAAAAGACAGAAGAACAAAGCAGATTGTGTCCTAGTGCTGTTTTTGAGTCCAGGCCTGGGCTCTGCAGAGGTAAATTGAAATAGACTTTCTGAGCATTTAACTGCCAAGGGATGGTCAGACCAAAGTCAAAAAAAGCAGTAATTCAGATAGCTTACCCCAGGCAGAAGTTTTCCTACCAATGTTCACAAACATAACAGGAAATAAGGTCTTTAGTGCCAATGAAGAGGGAGAGTCTCAAGAATGCAACTTTGACCAGGAGGGTCAAAAAGTAGATAATGCAAAGGAGGAAAAAAAAAAAAAAAAGTGTAACAATGCATTGAGTTTTGTATAGCAGCAAAAGCCATAATGAACAGGAAATACTAAAAGGAAATGTCAGAGCATTAAGTTGTGAATATAGCTCTGAGGTAGAACTGTGGTAAATAAGCATAAAGTGAAAAACCTGCAGATTCTTGCACGGCAACACAGTCCAAACCATGCTGACACACTATTATGAAGGTGACTGAATTATGGTAAGAGAAGCCTACACACTGTGCAAGGGAGAGAAGCCTTACACAACACACAAATAAGACATGCAGCTCTGAAGCACAGTTTTGACAGCAAGTGGCAAGACCGTCCTTAACATTCTATCTTAAGTAAGACTCCAGTTCATGTGCTATTCATAACACTGCACTAAAGTGGCAGCCTGCCCTTCTGAAAGCACTGAGGTATTGTGACACTAAAGTAACTACGGGGCTCCGCTAGAGTCCGCGTACCAAGCAGCAAATTAACAGTAAACCAAATCATTTCACACTGAGGACCATTTGTGAAGTGGCACATTCTGAAAAATAATTGATGTTACAATTGAAAACCTACCAGAGAAACAGGCCAACCATCAAAAAAGTTACAGTATTGAAATTCAGGCTAACATTTCATGTGGAAGTCAAGATAATAGACCGAATTTAAGCAATATCAACACTGCTGATGCAAGCACATTTTAAGTGAATCTGCTACAGTATACGTACCAAAGTCCCCAAAGAGAAGTTAAGATGAAGCTGGCCTTTTTTGGGCACTAATTTGTGCTTATTCTGGTTCAGTTCTCAGACATACATTGTCACCACAAAGGTCTTCATTTCTACATAACTCTCCATGTGCAACACATACAGTTCAAAATGATAAAGCTAAGCAATCCTTTCTCAAAGATTCACATTGTGTACAGGATAATATATGTTATTTTGCATTGATATTAATCCAAAGCAGTGAAAACCACCAACAACCTTTGAACCCTGGAACTGATGCTGGCACAGCAGTGCTCGTAAGCACTTTCAGATAACGTGTGTGAACATAACCAGGTTATATTTAAGCACTTTTGCACCCACATTTATTAAATTAATCAGCATGCAGTCCCTAGGTAACGAAATTGAAATGTTTTTAATATAATTTTTAATAATTTTTTTTTAGTCTGATACTGGCATACATAGACGGGGAAAGACAAAAGAAAAAGCAGACATATGGTAATGGTGTCAAAAGCTGGAGTTTTACTATCCAGCATCAAGTGAAAAGCACCTGCAAAATCTTCTCTTTGTTGCTTATCACAATAGTAATTAACCCACAGAAGCACGTACCCCAGATTTCCTCTCAGCAGAGGAATAAAAAAAAGTCTCCAAAGACTAAATCCCAACAAGTTATCACTGTTCAGAATGAATTCTTGCTAATCTGTACCAAATTATGCAACAAAAAAAAAAAAGGCCAAGACAAGACTTCCTCTCCCCAGCTCATTAAGGGCAGAAGAGTATTACTGTAGAATGAGTTGGATTTTAAGGGACCTTAAAGGCCATCTAATTTGAATGCTCTGTCACAGGCAGGGGCATCTTCCACTAGATTAGGTGGCCCACACCCCGCTCAAACTAGCCATAAACACTGCCAAGGATGGGGCATCCACAGCTTCTCCGGGCAACCTGTCGCAGTGCCTCACCTCCCCCACAGTAAAGAATTTCTTCCCAATATCTTATCTAACCTACTCCACCAGTTTGAAGCCGCTCCACCTTCTCTTATCATTACATGACCTTGTAAAAAGTCCCTCTCCACCTCTCTTCTAGCAAAACCAAATGCCTTGCTACAGTAGACAAGCCGCTGGGTCTCTCAGACATACACCTTTTAAAGGCGGCTGAAAAAAACCTCAATAGTCCTTATTCACCCATGTCAACTTTCCCTCACCAGCTACTTTAATTAAAGAACTACCCTGTTAGAGAGATGTAAGTAAATCTTAATGAGAAATTTGTAAAAGATACTTAAATATTGGCAAGATGGCAGAACAAGATGCAGAAAGCACTGATGTCATTCCTAAAAGGCTGTGGCTTCACAGGCCATCAAGATAAGGTAGCAGATGATTACTTCTTAAAGGGACTTGTTTTCCTGCTTCTAATTCTGTATTTTTAGTGATCTGAAACATCTCACACAGGATTTTGTGGAATGTTGGTTTGCTATAGAATATAGGGCATAAGGTCTTATCCTGAGATTATTCTCCTCTTGGTAACAGAAAGGTCAAAAGGATGAGCTCCTCATATGTTCTTTACTTTACATATTACATATATAATGAAATCTATCTCTCCATATATAAAACTTTATATTTAACGACATATATATAGTTAAAACACTCCCAAAAGCTGATACCTTTATCCACAGAAGAAAAAGAAATTTGCTACTGGTACACCGCACTGGTCAGTGCATTAAATACAACTGGAAAACACTGGAGGATTTCAAAAATTATTACAGACAGCCCCTAAATTCATTAAAGTGTTAACAGCATCACTGCTTCACCAGGACTAATATTAGGAGACATAAAATCCTACCACCCTTAATGTAACAGTATAAAGACAGTTCACATAAGAAGTCAGAGACAGCTAACAAAAAAGTTCCAGTATCTCACAGCAGTAACATTTTATATTTAGTCATCTGATCATTTCAAAATTACATAACCAAGAATACTTTTTATAAAGAAAGAGAACTTTTATATGTAAAATAATGTATGCACAATAATGTCCTTGGGACAACTGGCTACAGGATCAGAACACACATAGTTTCTCCTCTATTCTCCCAGCTGCAAAGAAGGATGAGAGAAGAAACATCACAGGAAGATCAAGCAGAATATAGCATCTGGCTCCACAAGCAGTGTCACCAACAGAATTTTGGGTTTCTTGATCCATAGTTGGTTCACATGACACCATGGCCTGCTGGCAACAGATGGGTTATACCTGTCTCATAGAGGGGGAAAGGATTTTTGCATATGTGTGAGCAGGGCCCATTGTGAGAGCTTTAAATTAATTTAAAGGCGGAAGGGATAAGAATCAGGCATGCTAGAAATAACCTTGGGGACAGCCTGTCAGTACTTAAGGGACAGTGTGCTAGTGAGGTCCTTCAGTCTCAGTGGAGGCAGGGGATCGAGATCCACGTTGCAGCAAACACACAAGGGTTACTGATGTCCTAGAAACCATCAAAGTGTTTGAAAACTGTCACATAGGAAAACCTCACTCCAAAAAAGGGTGGCAGGATTAATTGTCCAGGTGAAATGCATCTAAATCAATGCATGCAGCGTAGGCCACAAACAGGAGGGGCTGGAAGCCACTGTGCAGCTGGAAAATTATGACATAGCTATCACCATGGAAGCACAATGGGATGACTGGCACAACTCAAGTGCTACAATGGATGGCTATAAGCCCTTTCTTCAGGGGATATCCTTCAGGGACTAAGCAGGGAAAGAGGTGGTGGGGTAGCCAGTATGTTTGAGACTGTTTTGGTTGTCTAGAGTTTAATAATGGTGATGATAGGGTTAAGTGTTTACAGGCAGGATTCAGGGTAATAGGCCAACAAGTCAGAAACCCTGGTAGGAGTTAGTTATAGACCACCCAACCAGGAAGAAGAGATGAAATATTCTGCAAGCAGCTAGGAGAAGTCTCATAATCATTAGCCCTTCTTCTCATGAGGATTTCAATTTAACAGATATCTGCTGGGAATACAATGCAGCAAAGAAGAAACAGTCTAGGAGGGTCCTGGAGTGTGTAGGAGATACCAACTGTGTCAGGAAGCTGAGTGAACCCATTAAGGGGGCCCCCCACTGGATCTTTTGTTTGTGATTGAGGACTGAGGATTGGTGGATGCTAGGATGGTTGGAGGCTGTCTGGGGCTCAGCAATCACAAAATTATGGAGTTTCCAATTCTTGGAAAAGTAGGAAGGGTCAGCAGAACTGCCTAGGACATCCAGAGGGCAAACTTTGGTCTGTTTAGGAGATTGTTCAACAGAGTACCTTGGGAGGCTATCCTGACGTTCTTCCAGAGGGAAATCCTAAAGGCACAGCCAGCAGGCCATCCCCATGTGCCAAAAGGCAAGGCAGAGAAGATGAGTGACCTGGCTAAAG
>WBND01000900.1:131375-145311 GCA_013398595.1 Tychaedon coryphoeus
AATTGACCAAGAAAGAACCTAGACTGTGATCATTGTTATTTTTTAGAAGGTGAGTGTTCTCAAAAACCAAACACCAATTTGCTTTTTCAGTTTTGGAAAGGAGTTGTTGAATCAGTGGCTAAGAATAAGGACAAAAATCATATAATGTAGAACAGTTAAGATCCTATCTAGTGCTATTTGCCATTTCAAATTTAAAACCTCCATGCACTACTGAAATTCTTCAGTCAGTCTTTTCCAAGTATTACCATGAAGCCACATTCAGTAAATGCAATCAATAAATTAATACAGTCTTTTCTAAAACTGGAGGAAATAGGGGGAATTGAAAATGCTTTCAAATCTGTTTTACAGGTTTAAGTAGAAAAAACTCCAACCTTATCTTTCAGGAATAAGAAAGAGCAAACACTAGAGACCTCAGCTTAAAGCCAGGGAACACTTCCTCTCCTACTCCCCACCCACTCCCTCAGGATAAAAGGAGAAGCAAACAGCCATACAATAGGCTGTGGCTGATCCTGAAGCAATAGGAACCCTTTTACTGACCAAATCTTTGACAGTTCACAATTCAAACGGAATGGAGTTAACAAAGACAAGTTGCCTACAACACACCCATTACTGCATCACACTAAACACACCATTTTTCCTTGTAGTCTATCTGCAGTCTGCCATCCAAATAGCAATTTATTCCCTGTTTCTGTTTTCCCACACCCTCAGCCTACTTGTGGCTATGCAACAGTCAGCACCACAAGACAGATCAGCCTGCTGATCAAACAGGGAACTACCCCACAAAACTCACTGATCTGAGTCACCACATGGCCACATGCTCACTGGAGGCAGATTAGAATGGCAGAAATGTTTAGAAAGGTATAGCAGAAGGAAGGGATTTGGTTTATCCCCTTTAGCATCAAATTAAGATTCACTAATGTATAGAAACAGAAATGGTTTTGGTACTCCTTCTAACAAATGCTATGCAAGCTTAGGGAACTGCTGCATGCAACACAATTCATGTTTTGTTTATGAAAGCATCTCCAGTGGATGGCCATAACTCTGGGACAGATAAACCAACCACAGCAGACATCTTCTAGTACAAGATCAACCCATCAATGTCTGGGAGCTTCTAAAACACAAAGCTTTAGAATAATTTTATTTTGAGACTATTCAATTTGGTTTTCTGACTTTTATTTGAAAATATGTGAAGAATAAACTAGCTCAGCCTCAATTATTTCATAAGGCACAAGTTTAAATGACAACATAATTTGCTAAACATTGCGTAATGTGCATCCTACAGACCTCAGGCTGCTCCCTTCCTACCTCAAAACTTCCAAAACAGTTAACTGCCAGTAACAGAATTATGTTAATGGCTAATCAGAAACTATATTAGCAAACCATACGGCAGGTATCTTTTTCTTTATTTTCAGTGTATGACAGTGATTTTTACCTCATTAACTCAGCAACAAGTGTTTCCAGAATACAAAAAAGCACACTGCTGAAAAAGACAAACACCAATTCACACAAGTTTGAACACACAGTCTGGGACCATATTATCCACAGCTGGGGTAATAAACAAGCTGTAAATCTTGTCTGGACTACACAGTTGTCAGTGAGAGGGTCACTCCCCTTGTGCTGCAAATGCCTTGGAAAGCTTGAGTAAGTCTCCTGTATGAAACATCAGAAACTGAAGGAAGCAATTACATAAAAACAAAAATGCTTTGAAAGAAAATTTTAAGATAACACTTCTACACTCAACATCGTGTTTGACTGCATTTCAGAAAGCCTTTTTTTTTTACATTTCCAACAGATACAAACCGGAAAAACTAACCTGGCAAATTTTACCTGTCTTGTCTGCAAAAACCCACAATACTTGGTTCGTACTGTCAAAAAGAATGTACTGTCCTCACCACTACACAATCTGCACAAAACAATCTTCTTTCAAATGCAGGTATAAAACATATGTATCATCTCTCTTAAAAATGCTTAAAAGGAAGTGTGAAGTAACAATTTTGAACTCAATTTTAACTCAATCTCTAACTCAAAATATTTCAGTATAAAGCACTTGGGATATTTGCTACATAATAGCTCAATACATTGATCAATATCTGGTTTTCATCAGCTTGAATATTTTAACAATGTGTGCATATGACCAGACAAGTGATACTTCCACTCCATAAAATAAGGTATAGCATACTACCAATTATTAAACCAAAGCAGCAGTCATCTGGGAAATCATTTCACATGGCAAACTGAATCAAGATCAAGGCAAGTGCTTAATAAGAATAGGATAACTGCAAACAACATAAAAGTGAATGGTTGACTTCATTTACAGATTCCTCCTCATGGACTATATTGTTAACAAATCCAAGATGAGCCCTATCAGCAGAGGGGGAACAAAACAAAACAAAAAAAAAAATCTTTCATTTACAGATAAGTATTTCTAAGAGTGGAACTCAAGTGGTCGAAACTTGACCAAACCAGCACAAATGGGCAAAGATAAGTTGTTAGTTATCTTGTTACTTTAATGAAAAAAGATTGTTCCAATAGAAGCACCCAGCAGTGTTCAAAAAACTGCTATAAGAAATAAAACATTTCCTCAGCAAAGTGTTGCAAGTAACACTGGCAAGAAAGTCCTAATCTTTCTCTTAGTACAATGCATCCCTTCAGCTTTCTAAGTTCACAATTGTAAGAATATTTCTTACCTTAGTTGTCCAAACGACAGTGTAAGACTTTATACATGCTGCAACTGAAATAATTTGATTCAGGGCATGAATTCACCCAGGCCACTTAAAAGAAGATACAGTCTTGCATAGAACCCTATCACCTACTATTTAAAGTAATGTATCTAAAATGTATCTAGTCTACAGGAAAACATCTCTCACAATAAACTAATTAATAATTTCCTTCAAAGAGCAGTCCTCAGTAAAATGTAAAACCAATATTAAGTGTGTCAAAACTACAGTATTTTATTTCAGTTAAAAAGCAATTTTAAAATCCTAGTGAACTCTGACACCACTATTTAGCATTACACCATCTCAGGGACTGATGAACACAAATACTAAAGGGTGCTCCAGTAAACCAATAAAACTAATTATATGCTCAGTACCTCACGGAACAGCTAGAACAGAAATTTCAGATTCCAATTTTTAATGTAATTTATCATCCACTATTCTACTCATCCACTTTAATCAAAATTCGTGCTTTTATGGAAACAGTTCATGTAAAGCATCAACTTCCTTAAGTGCCTTTGAAATCTTCGTATCCTGACAAAAGCTGACAGAAAGATTATCTTTTTCCCCATCCCACTATTCAGCTTCTTCCACTCCAGCTCACATACAAAGCTGGATGCTTCTTTGCCCTCTAAAAGCTCTACTAACCCAACCTGTTTCATTTCCATATGTCATACACCAACTTACAGCCTTCTATCTTGCACATAAACCACTCCAAGAGATGTGACAAGTAGGCTTTAAAATCAAAACACATCTACTGTACTATCTTCTGCCTTCTCAACATAAGTACACCATCCAGACTGCCATGATTCCTCTCCTTTAAACGAACACTTGACAGTCTTTAATCTAGGCTTAGGTCTCTTGCATTCTGGTAAATCATTCAGAGCCACTAATACCTTCATGTTTACCCCAGAGTTTATAGTCTCTGTCTTATCCTCCTGACTCTCACTATGAAAAAATTGGCCAGCCCTAATTGCCTTCAACATTATTGGTTTCTCCCACATGGTTACCACTCTCAGATTTCTGGTACTGCACTGTTTCGCTTTCCCCGTTTATCAAGCTTGTAATAGAGAAACTCATTCAACCACAATCTTAGTATACTAAAAATCACCTCCTGTTTTTATCAGGCATCTTCCCCTAAGGATTGTCTAAATTTAAGTCTTAGATGGTGTCAGGTAAACGTCAACTTGTTTAAAACAAGCAACACACAAAGCTTACAGCCTCTAAAACCCCTTTCTTAATCTATTGCTCCATAATAGTCCAGACAGCTGCCTCAGCATCATCTTTCACAAAAAAAAAAAAAAACACCACACAGCAGAGGTTGGAAGGCACCTCTGGAGGTCAGCTACTCCAAATTCTTGGCTCTAAGTGAGGTAACTAGATTAAGTTGCTAAGGACTAGACAGTTTTTCCTGTCCCCAAGGACAGAGCCTCCACAGCTCTCCAGAAAGCCTATTCCAATGCCCAGCCGGAGTGTCTTCTTAGTGTCTTTCACTTGAATTTGTCCCTTGTTGCTTGCTTTTTGTCCTGTCACAAGGCACTGCAGAGATGAGTCTTGGACCTCACTCCCTTCACTACTCCAAACAGTCAGGTACTCACACACATTAATGGGACCCCTCCAAGTCTTCTCCAGAGTTCCAACTCTCAGTGCCTCCTTGACTGTCGGATGCTGCAGTCCCACCATCATCTCTGTAGCCCTAAGCCTTGCTCCAGCATACCCATGAATCCTATTGGAGAGACCAAAACTGCACTCCAGATACAGCTTTTCTGGTGCTGTGTAGAACAGAAAGGATCACCTTCCTAACCTGTCAGCTATGCAGCAATGGCTTTCTCTGTCAAAAGCATGTCACTGTTCAAAATCAAACTGATGTTTGGTTGGCTGATTGGCACCAGTTAGCACTCACAGGTCCTTCTCTGCCCAGCTATTTGCAAGCCTGTCAGTTCCTAGCCTGTGCTGATGCATGGAGTTATTTCTGCCAGGTGCAGGACATGGCATTTTCCTGGGTTGACCTCCATAAGCTTCCCACCAGACCATTTCTCCAGCCTGTCTGGGTCTCTGAACTCATCTGATCTATCAGCCACACTCTCCATCTGTGCCATCTGCAAACTTGCTGACCATGTTACATGCTACATGTCATTACTGAAGATGTCAAATGGCCCCAGCAATCACTGACACCTAATGATTTTGTGCATCTCAAACTTAGCATTCCTTAAATAGTTTCCATCTTCTATCACAACCTATTATCATATCAATGCATACATCAAACTATGAAAATTTGTTTCAGCTTCAAACAGGAGATGGAACTTAACCTTCAACTGGCATTTCCAGCCTAAAGCACTCCAATTTCCTTCACACTGCTGAAAAAAAAGTCTTTCACCTCAAAGTTATTAGAAGTGATTGTCCCACTCTGCTCTGCACTGGTGCAGCATTCCCTCAAGTCCTGTGTGTGGTTTTGGACACAACAACATTAAAAAAAAAAAATTAGAGATCATCCAAAGGAGAAAACAAAGATAGTGAAGGGTTTGGAGTGGAAGCCGTGTGAGGAGTGCCTGAGGTCCCTTGGTCTGTTCAACCTGGAGGAGACTGAGGAGACTGCAGTCATAGCTTCCTTGTGAGTGGAAGAGAAGGGGCGGGCACTGATCCCTGCTCTGTGGTGACATGTTCAGGACCTGAGGGAATGGCCTGAAGAACAAGGAAGGTTTAGGCTGGATACTAGAAAAAGATTCCCCCTGCAAGAAGTGGTCAAAGCATCAAGTCTGCCAGAGTTAAAGGAGTGTTTGCACAACAACGCTATTTGTTGTCCTGTACAGAACAGGAGCTGGACTTCTATGATCCTGTGGGTCCCTTCCAACTCAGGATCTTCTGTCTATTCTGACTTTTGTGTTCTCACGCCCTGTTGACTTTCTGTGTTCCTCCCCAGTAACTGTTCTTGACTTCCAATCCTTGCATTGCTAGCTTTCAGATTTGCCTCGCTACAGTGTTGCTATCCACTTGCTGAAAACCCATGCAACATGAAGTTTTAAAGATGTAACACTTGCAGCAAACACACGGATTTCTGCATAAAGCAGGGCTCATCATCAATGCACGGATTACCGGATTACCAGAGATAAGGGTTACTCAGGGAAAAAGCAGGAAGATAAAACATCACCTCAGATCAAACAGAAGCCTCAGATAACCTTCCAACTTCTCCTTCTCCAATGTCCCAGTTTATCATCAAACACTTAAGCACTTCTTTTGCTTGCCTTTAACCCTCAAAGAATTTTTGCAAAAAGACACTGCTAATCAGAGCACCAATTTCCTTCTTTCCCTTCCATACATACAAGATCAGAGAAGAATCTGTTTGTTGTTGAAGTCACCAACACTTTACATCATCCTTGGCATCAGCTACATAACTGGAAAAACTACTTACCTTGAAGAAGACAACCTGCAGAAGACATTTAAGTGTAAGTTGATCAAGTTCAATAAAGGTTCATTTAAGTCACATACCCAAAAACAGAGATGGCATTCTGCACATGCTAGACATCTTCCAGCCACTTCCTGGAGAAGCTCCAGCACTATCACACTTTGCAGTTCTCCGAGTTTGGTTATCAACAGGAGGCAAGGGTACCTCTCACCTCATAAAGGAGTAGTTGGATTATCTCCATCAGAGACTACTCAAGTGTTTGTTCACTTATGCCTGGCAGCACTTGATAGTAACAGGAGAGTTCTCTAAACATGGCTTCTAAATTAGATATACACTACAATCTACCTGCCTTTTATCTGCAACAAGATGTGTCTGCAGCAGTTGCAAAAATCAAACAAAATGCAACCTGATCATTGCTAATTGAGTAACTACTGCTGCTTTTAACAGCTTTCTTACCCAATCTATTGCCAGACACTGGAAAATATAAGAAAGTTCAAAAGAAGAGACAGTCCCATCAACAACACACAAAAAAGGTGAAAATGAGATGACAATGAGAAGCAGAAAGATTAGAGCAGGATAAACCTGGACACAAATTACAGACTGAGCAGTAAGAGATGGTCAAAGAGGAAGGAAAAAAAATGGGGTTGACAAAACAAACAGGCACAAGAGAAATAAAACTGTTATTTTCTTTAGAATTGTCACAATTACTATGCAATAAGACATTGTTAACTGAAGTATTAACTTCACATTAAAAAAGCAGAAGTTAAACATCAGCTATGTAGACATTTTTGCTTGCTTAGGTTTGGAAGCCACATTTAAGAAGTTTTTCAATGTTGCAAAAGTACCTCAGGAAACTTGAGTTTTATGCATCTGTGCACAGTTAATTTCCACCTTGATTCCATACACACAATAAGGTTATCAATTACTTTTAGTTACATCTGGGTTTTTTATTACCTGTACATGTTTCTGAAAAGTCTGCTGAGTGAAAATCAATACAAGACCCAGTTACACCCAAATACTACATAAATGCAGAATTCATTATTTCTTCATTTACTATTGTAACTAAAAGCTTTTAAAAATAATTTATCTAAAACCAGCAGTATGTTTATCAATTAAGTGACGTGCACTACCCTTCCCGCTTACACCTGGGAACCAAGAAAATGAGCAACCTCAGTACCAACTGACTGTGGCTGCCTTAAAGTGATTTCCATTAAGTGCTATAATTAGAATTGCTACTGACAAGTAGGACAAGAACAATGAAGACTCAAAGCCAGAACATGACTCCACAAAAGTTCAGTTTTTTTGACCAGATAAATAAAGACAGAAAGACAAATAAATAGCTTAAGAGAGTTACCAAACACTACCTAATGTCTGTAATACCTTTAGTGGGGACCCAGACAACAGGATCAAGCGCACAGTATGTTCACAATGACACTACATTGGCTAGGAGTGTTGAATTGCTGGAGGATAGGAAAACTCTGGAGAGGGATGTGGATCAATAGGCCAGGATCAATTGTGAGGTTGTGTTCCACCAAGGTGGAAGTGTTGGAGGTGTTTGAGTGAGCTTCTGTGGGTGCTTGTGGGAGTCCAGGGTGTTCCCCTGGCTTCCCTGGGGGTCTCAAAGCCCCCCTGGCAGGCCTCCCAAAGACCCCCAAATGAGACCCAGGTGTCTCAGGGGCTGGATTTAACCCCTTGGGAGAATTTACCAATATTGAGGGAAGAGATGCAAGCCACAAAAATAAGTATGAACTAGTGTGAATTAGACTGTTAGAATGTAGAATAAGTAGATTTCTAAGAATGTTTATGTTAAGGGGCTTGTGGTCAACATGGAGGATTTGGGGTGTGGTATGCTTCTTCCTCCTTCTTCATGTCACCCATGTTGGGTGACATCCCGGCAGTCACAGATTGGATGGGAACAAAGCTGGACAGTGTAACAAGATTGTATTGTATTGGAAAGTTATTGTAAATATCAAATACGTAATTTAGAGTATAAAAGGTAAGTCCTGCCTCTGTCAGGCACCATTCCACCTGGGTTGCCTTGCTGAACAGACCGCTGTTAGCTGGGCAAAACATTCCTGAGATAAGAAACAATAAACAACCTTGAAACCTCTGAGAATCATCTCCTGCAGTCTCTCTTTGGCGGCTTGGGGTAAAACCTGAATCCCAGACCACCGCAGGTTCCCCTGAGGTGATCCCAAGCCTAACGGGACACCTCGGGCTGCGACAGGTGCTTCATTTCTACCTGGGCTTAAGCCATGGCAGTGCTTTAACAATGTGAACTGTTGGGTCCTGCTCTGGAGTCAAACAACGCCATGCAGTGCTACATGCTGACGGCAGAGTAGCTAGAAAGCTGCCCAGTAAAAAGGGACCTGGAGGTCCCAATCAACACCTAGCACATGAGCTAGCCACGTGTCCAGGAGGCAAAGAAGGCAAATGGAATCCTGGCCTGCACCAGCAGTAGTGTGGCCAGCAGGACCAGGGCAGTGACTGTCCCTCTTGGCAGTGATGAGGCCACACCTTGAACCCTGTGTTCAGTTTTGGGTCCCTCACAAAAAAGAAGACATTGAAGTGCTGGAGCTTGTCTAGAGAAGGGCAACAAAGTTGAAGAAGGGTCAAGAGAGTAAGTCCTGTGAGAAGCAGCTGAGGGAGCTGGGGATGTTCAGACTGGAGAAAAGGAGGCTCAGGGGAGACCTTACTGCTCTCTACAACTCTCTGTAGCCAGGTGGGGATTGGTGCCTTCTAGGCAACTACTGACAGGGCAAATGGACATGGCTTCAAGCTCTGTCAGGGGAAGTTCAGGTTGGATATCAGGAAGAATTTCTTCATGAAAAGAGTTGCCAAGCTTTGGAATGGACTGCCATGGAGGTTGCAGAGTCACTTTCCTCAGGGACATTCAGGGAACGGACATAGCACCTGATGCTAAGGCTTAATTGACAAGATGGGGATCAGTCAAAGTGGGAATCAATGGTCTTGAAGATCTTTTCCAACCCAAATTTTTCTGTGTTTCAAACCCATTCAAAGTAGGTGAAAGAAGTGGCAAGAACCAGATTTTGCAAATGCAGTATACAAGAACAGTACCTTAGATACCCAAACCCTACAACTCTGAATGCAATTACAGCATAACCCAATGCAAAAGAAATATTGTCTTGGTCTTAACAACTGCTGAAAGCATTTCACTACAAAAAAAGCTTGCTTTCTTGAATAACTCCATTTACCTACTAAATTCACATGTTCTAAGTATTTTGCTAAATCAAACTTCTTAAATACCAATGGGAAACCACAGAAGGATGACTGTCTAGTCCACAACAGCTTTACTGACATGTTATATTATCTTAGTACTCCAGTGGTCAAGACAGGACCTTCCAACTCACCAATACAGCATGGCTAGACACTGTGCAGATTGAGTACAAGCAGTACCTCAATGACTTCAAAAAAATTAAACCAACAATACTGTCTGTAAGGAGAAAACAGGAAGACTAATTAGTTTAATCTTTCTTCTATACTGCCTGTAATAGGAACAATATGTTATTCAGTATACGCCAAGTATCATCCAATTCTATTCTAATGCTGCATCCTCCAATATAAAAAGCAGCTTCTGTTTGTAAGTGAAGACTCTTACCAACCTCAGGGGTCTGGGAAAGGGTACAGCGTGCTGCCTCTGCCATCCAGGATAAAACTCCAGTCTCCAGGAGATGAAGGGCACTAGTAACAGTGTCCAGCCACCGGAGTTTTCAGGCTGTAACACTAGCAACCATCTTCTGTCCGGAGCCCTTTCCCCATAAACATGCTCCAGCATTCAAAGCAAACACAGTGGATCACCTCCTTCACCTTGCCTTCACAGGACCAGGCCATTCCCCCACAGACAGCTCCATTAGACAACCTCCCAGCCCTCCTGCCTTGCCCAGGGCAATGCTAACAAGTGGCACAGGCTCCAAGCTCCCCAGCACAGTGCCCTCTCTAGCTATCAGCTACATCCCATCAGCTGCTGTTTCCCAGCACCACCACAGATGCTGCACAGCTGCCTGGGATGGTGTCCACCACTTTATTTTCACTTCAAAGGGCAGCGGTGTTGTCACACAATGGGGAGCTGTGGTCCTTTTTCCTCAGATCTGCCAAATCACTGTAAACAGGGCAGCTCCTCCACAACCACCTGTGAACCCAGAACAGTTTGCAATTTGGTCATTTCAGTGCTACCAGCTGCTCACCTACAGCCACGGGCCACTGTTTTGCACTGAACACTAAATACCCCTGTTGCCATCAGCCCATTACTCCATCAAAGACAGCTCCTGACTCCGGCCCCACTGAGATGGCAATTCCAGAGCCCTGCTGGAAGCAGACCAGGGGCCTCAGGGGCTGAGACTGGATCACCTCAGTTCTTAACCACCCCGTCCACAGCTGACAAGTTTTCCATCTGTTAACACACAATTTATACATGCACTTGTAACACAAATTCCCATTAACAAAAAATACAACTCCATCCAGATTTCACACCACTGCAAATGCTCTAGATGCCAGCCACACCAGGTCCAGCTGCTGTCTGCATTCCCCACCAATTACTGTCACAGGCAAAAGTGCTTCAACTCAGGCAATTTTATTTAAATTACTGGCAATGATAAGGCAACTAATTATCAATTCAGTTATTGAGGAAAAAAAGACAAACCACCTAGCTTCCAGGGCAGTACCCTTTGTCGTTCTTCCCCAGGCTCTGCTTCAGTAAGAAATATTTTTCCCCCACCTTTCTATCGGAACTGTTCATTTGCATGGTTCCTTAGTTCCCTACACTCAGTACCTCTCCAGCCCTCCAGCAAGATGACACAGGAGGCAAGGGTCAGCCATGATTTTTCAGCCGTGCCTTACTTCTCACTCATTTTCTTCTACTGCTGGTTGTGTCCTAAACTGTTACTCAGGAGTAACTTTAGTACAAGCTGCAATCCCTTTGGCAGAGTCTGTGCTCCAGTATGGGCCTGCCTGGGCTGCAGTCTACTTAGGGGAGAGTCAGCCATGGGGCTGCAGCCCCTCAGGGTGTCTCTCCCCCAGTGTGGGTTGTCCAAAGGTCACAGTCCTTTCAGGAGTGCCTTACCTGCAGCCCAGACCCTCAGGAGTGTCCCTGCTCCAGTGTTGCCTCCACAGAAGCCAGTCCTTTGAAGGGGTAATGACTGCCCAAAGTGTACTCTTCCCTGTTCTCTCTAATCACCTCTTAGCATATCTCATCCTTTTGCCTCCTGTTCATCCTCTTGCACGTCTTTGCCATTTGTGTCTCCTGTCCACTTCAGTTGCCACTTACTTGTAAAAGAGTTATGAGCGCTAGCACCACACACGCTCACTTGACAGGTTGAGATTTTAAACATGCAATGGACTGTTTTAATCAGCTTTAAAGCTGACCAAAATCACCCCTGCCCAAAGTAGTCTCTTCCCCCACTAAGCACCCTTTTTGCTCCCCAGTACTGAAATGCTGCCATTCGTGTACAAGGTAACCCCATACAGGTAGTTTTCAAGAAAGGAAATATCCAAGTGAATATAAGATATGTAAGATTTAAGGATAACTGAACTACAGCAGAGGAAAAAAAAACTATTAGAGATTATTAGTGATTTCACATTAAAACAAACAAAGAATCCCTCAAAAAATAAAGCAGCAGAAGCAAATCTTTAGTATCCATGAATTCAATTCAGAAAGTGTGAACTGCATCAGTGAAGCAGACTGAGAACTGGCTGACCAGCAGATCTCAGAGGGTCATAATCAGTGGCACAGGCTCTAGTTGGAGGCCTGTTTGTGGTTGTTCATCCCAAGGTCCAATAGTGGGCCCAGGCATGTTTAACTTACCCGTCAATGACTTGGATGCAGGGGCAGAGGCCTCCTCAGCAATTTCACTGACAACACAAAGCTGGGAGGAGTGGCTGATACCCAGAGGAATGTGCAGCCCTTCAGAAGGACCTCAGCAGCCTGGAGAGATGGGCAGAGGAACCTTCTGAAATTCAGAAAAGGCAAATGCAGGGTCCTGCACCTGGGGAGGAACAACCCCAGGCACCAGCACAGGCTGGGGTGACCTGCTGGAAAGCAGCTCTGTGGAGGAGGAGCTGGGGGTCCTGGTGGGCAACAAGCTCTCCATGAGCCAGCAGTGTGCCCTGGTGGCCAAGAAGGCCAGTGACATCCTGGGCTGCATTGAGGAGCAGTGCCAGCAGGTCAAGGGAGGGATCCTGCCCCTCAAGTCAGCCCTGGTGAGGCATCACCTGGAATGCTGCGTCCAGTTCTGGGCTCCTCAGTGCAAGAGAGACAAAAGCAAGTGTCCAGCAGAGAACTATGGAGACAATGTAAGGGGCTGGAGCATCTCTCATATGACAAAAGGCTGAGAGAGCTGGGCCTGTTCAATGTTGAAAACAGATGAAAAGAGAGGGGACCCCATCTATGTCTAAGTATCTGGAAGGAGGGTGCCAAGAGGATGGAGCCAGGCCCTTCTCAGTGATGTCAAGCAATAGGACAAAAGGCAGAAACTGATGCACAGGAAGTTCCACCTGAATATGAAGAAAGACTTCTTTACTGTGCAGGTGACTGAGCACTGGAACAGGTTGCCCAGAGAGGTTGTGGAGTCTGCCTCACTGGAGATATTCAAGAACAGTCAACATGTTCAAGTCGTGTGCCATGTGCTTTAGGATTAATAGGGATGGCTGGACAGGGTTGGTTGGACCAGATGTTTTGCTGTGGTCCTTTCCAACCTGACCCATTCTGCAAGCTTTGCTTTCAGTAAGGGCTGAGGTTTATCACAGGTACCTATCAGATGCAGTAGAGCAGCAAGAAAGGAGAACAGATAAGCACAATGAAAGCAAACAGAAAGTCAGGTATTTTCTAATCCTAGTAGTGATGCAAGAGTGCCCTTTTACTTAAGAGAGCAAAACAACTATCTACAAAGAGATGCATTCTTAATCCGTTCCCCACATACCCACAGAAAATTCCTCTGCCAGGTTCTATCTACTTTGTCAGTCACTAAAATGCAAACACTCACAAACTCTAAAGGCATTTTTACTTGGACTTATCCAAGAAGGACCTGACTCACTATATATACTTGTTTTACTAGTACTATCATTATTTCTCAATACAAAACAGAAGTGTGCTTATGGCTGGCACAGAGTAATGTGCTCTTTCAGTTGTTCTGCCGTTCAGCCGTTGCAGCCAAACATCATACATTCCGTAAGTCCTGAGCACCCTGGTCTCCCACTACCACCGGGAAAGCCACGCTTCACAGGTGTATACCAGCACACAACAATCACCAACCCTTCCCTAGCAGCACTAAGGGCAACGGAGCAAAGATCACCGCACAGAGCAGGGGGCAGAAACCCAGAGGTCGGTTTTGACCCGAAGACCGACGGCAGGGACACAGCTGTGCCCTGAGCACGGCCAGCCCGACGCCCGGGCGTCTCGGCGGGGTGTGCGGGAGCCGCCCCGCAGGAGGCAGGCGGTGCCCGGGCTGACAGCCGGGGCAGGGGCAGCCGAGCCGCCGGCCCGGGCGGAGGCGGGCGGCGGACGGGGCCCGCTGCCCGGGGATCCGGGCGCGATGGCGGGTGGGTGACGGAACACCGCCGCGCCATCCCCCCGCACCCCAGCGCTTACGTGTAGATGATGGACATGAAGTGCATGAGCCAGAGCACGACGAAGAGGATGAGCCCGAAGATGGCGAGTCCCTCCGAGGCCAGGGCCAGCACCGCCATCCCCGGGGGCGCGGCGGCCCGAGCAGGAGCCGGCGGAGCGGAGCGGGCAGGGGCGGCCCGAGGGCGGCGGTTGCTGCGGGCGGGCTCGGGGCGGCTCGGGGCGGCTCCGGAGGCGCCG
>WBND01000900.1:149692-180609 GCA_013398595.1 Tychaedon coryphoeus
TTGTTTCTATGTCACTTCCTTCAATTGTCTTCTTTTTTTAATTGTGTAATAGGCAAACATGCATTGCATTAACTGTTTTAAATTTAACTCCATTAATCTGGGGTATGCTGTGGGAGGATAAAATGACTTGACTGGCTGTGCCTGCATACTGAGCTTGCCAGAATAAGCACAGCCTTACATAAGAGACTATGTTTACCTGTGCATGAGAAAATACACTTTTTCTCAGGTGTCTTGACCAGTAACACAAGCTGAACATTGCAGTGTATGCATGTTCTCTAATGGTGTTTTCCTCCACAGCTCTCTGTTATTAATGTAGGTAAAGGAGTGTTCATAGGTTCTGCTAAGAACTCAGTTGTGGTTTTGCAAAGTATTCTAGTCACCACAACTACTGTAGAAAGAACTGGGTTTCAAGTTAGCTCTAGCTGTATGTGAGAAGTTAGGATATAGCAATTTAAAGACCACTTAATGTCAGAAAATATGAGATCTCACCTGGTGACAAATTGACCAAATTAAGAGTATAATTTAAAACTAAAAGTGGAAAGCTACTAATAACTGGTAAGAACAGGTGAGTTAGCAGTCCATCTAGTGCAAACACTGCCTGTGTAGTCTGTTAGTTCCTGGTTAATGTTACTTTCCACATAAATAAATCATGGGGCCAGCAACATGCCTTTTCACTGGCTTCAGTGATTTCTTGTTATAACTTCCTTAAAAATAACTTTTCAAGTAAAACAAATTACCTTAATTTTCAAATTCCCCTATTGTGTTTGTATGTCATTTGTAACTGAAAGTGGCAGGTTTTTTTCTATTTGTTCCTACATTTAGAGTTTAATGATCACATTTATATTGATTTAAGATTGCCTCAATGAGCTTTATAGACTTTTTTTGCAATTGTTTGAATTGCCATGCTAAACATTGGCACAGTCACAAGTCGAGTCAGAGAATTCAGAGCTGATATATATGAACTGGTGGAATATAGCTCATCTAACCCTCACCTGGTTGGCTTGCATCTCTTTTTGAAGGCAAAAATAGCCTATGCAAAAGAGTATCATGGCTGAAAATATGATAGTACAGGGAAAGGAGGAAGATTGAGGGTCTGTGTCTCCAGTAATCAGTAAAGCAAATAGTCACAGTTTATTAAACTGAAGCAGCAAAGCTTATTTTTTCGTCCTAGAAGGTGTTTGCCTGGGAGATTAGATTGAGAGGCTGCTTATTGTGCAACAGGTAGGGTTAATGGCTTCATGCAAACAAACTTTGCTGAGGCTTCTTCATAAATAAAATGAATAAAGATACTGACTCCTATACTTCAGCCAGCTGTACTGATGAATGAGCAATCCTCAAGCAATGTTCCACGGGAAAACACCAAGCTAGTAAAAATAACTTTATCTAGAAAAGGATCCACCTTCCTGCCATCCTCTCTGGGATGTCATTCTGCCCTGTGGTTGTATGGGGAGAAAAAAACTCTCTCATGAGGTGTTTAAGGTAAAAAGCTGCAGCACTCAATGTTCAAGTTTATGCATGGCTTAAAACCAGAATCTTCAATATACTTTTTTATCAATATTGTGATGGAGGAAAATCAGGTACAGTAAAGCCTTCAACTTGAGCAACTTCTCCAGTCAAATCTGCTGCCATATGGATTCTTTCAGCAGGTATATTAAGATTAGTGGAGGAGCGAAGAGTAAAGGTTGACCTGAAGCATGGGGCTGGCTGGAGTTGTGACAGCTCAGTAGTAGGGGACATACCCTTGGTCTCCTCTCTGTAAGAATGGAGTGCAACAATTCACAGAGAGCAGTGTTCTTCAAGTAGGGCAAATCTGCCCGCTCAAAGGTGCCTCATTGTGCCTTGGGGCATGATACACCCTGGTGTTCTAATCAAGTGCTTGAGACTTAATGCAAATGTGTACTATGTTTAAATTAAAAACAAAATTAGCCCTACCATGTGCTATAGAGCTGCTCTCCTTGGTTCATACATCATTTTGCCAAAATATTGATTAATTTTCACCGTGTTTAACAGTGTTGCAGACTGAAAAAGATTAATGTAATAGAAATCTCTGTCAGAAAGGTCCTAGGTGGCCTAGGTATGAGTCTTGTTGCAACAACAAAAGTGATGTAATAGAAACACTCATGTAATTTTGAACTGATAAAAAGGGATAAATATAATTAGTCAACAAAGGAACAATAGTGGATTAACCTGTAGTAATACAGGTATGAATGCTGAGAAGGCTGTGGAAACCAAAACCACTAGAGTTTCTCTTACTGGTGTATCTATGAAAGGTTTTAACCCCATACAGACCTCCCAGTTCTCTCAACCATCAGTTTCTGTTGAAAACCATTGCTTACATAGGCTTTGAAGACAGAAAATTGATCTAAGTCTCCATCCTCAGATGGCAAGACAATTTGTCACCCAGATTACACTTAAAATTGTATTTAAAATCTAGTGAAATGCTATTTCATAATTTGTATTAGTGTTTCCAAGTATATATTCTCCAGTTCACTTTGCTATTGCTGTTTCTGTTTAGAATGGTATCACTGAGCTTCTGGGCAAATAGAAGGCAAGGATAAATTTGCTTTTTCTTGCTTATGTATCATTTTCCTTATGAAAATATAAAAATAAGGGGACAGACAGTGAAAGTTTTCTCTTTGCTTAATTACTAGATTCATTAATGCATCTGCACTCTGAAATTGCTTTGTAAAATACCTTATTAAAAGGGAATGCACATTGGTAAGTATTGTCTTTGAAACTTGGTTTTAGTAATTTAAACTCTGAGATGTCTGTCTTCTTTTATTAAAACTCCACTTTTGTTCCTTTCCTTTTAATTAAATCAAAGAAATGTGTGTATTACACATCTGAAAAAACCCTCAAACAATAATGTTTCAGATACATGTATTTTTCTTGACAAATTGATCCAGGCTGATTAACCTATAAGCCTCCCAAGTATTGCTGTTGGAAATAAGTATGCTTATGCACTCAGTATTGAATTGTGGAATACTTGGAGAATAGTTACATTTAGAAAACCAAGGTAAATAATTTTGCAAGTCACAGAATAGTTGAGTTTGGAATAGACCTCTGGAGATAATTTATTCCATCTTGATGCTTAAGCAGGGTCATTGAGTGTAATTTGCTGAGTTTGGAGTTGGTATCCATCTTCATTTCTCCACCCAACCAGGTATTTGTGCACATTGGTAACATTCCCCCATGCCTTCTGCAGGCTGAACAATTCCATCTCTTTTGTCACTCCTCATATGTCAGATGTTTCAGTATCTGTCATCTTTGTGACCCTCAGATGGTCTGTTTCCATTCAATATTCCCTAACCTGATGCTCCTCCACTGAAGGTAATTCACTCTTATCCATGTCCTTTGTCACCAGGTATCCTCCCTGCTTAAGCACTGGTCCTACATTTTCTATCATCTTTCTTTTGCTACAGGGTACTTCACTGTCCTTCACACTCTTCATCAGATTCAACTCCAGATGGACTGTGACTTTTCCTCTGTGCTCAGAAAGTAGGTCTGTATTTCTTCTGAGCTGCCAGTCTCCCACCTCTTGTAAGATTCCATTTTATACTTGACTTTGGTAAGGAGACCTTACTTACTCATACAGGCCTTTTCTGAATATCTTCCATTTCTTTACTGCTCTTTCCTGACTCCTTCAAAGTTCTTATTCTTCGCTTCAGCAGCCACATTTTGTAAGGGTTTGTTCTGCAAGGCCCACTTCCAAATGTTTGCTCTGCACAGAGGCTTGTCCTCTGTTACATACTCCAGAGTTTCTGCTTTTAATTTACAATTATCAATGACCAAAAAGAATGGGGCTTTGTTATAAGTAAGTGTTAACAGGTAATTTTTCAATATTCATCTGCTCACTTTTTATTCCATTACCTCCTCTTGTTTCCATTTTTATTTTGAAATTTTCCAAACAATGATTATCCCTGTGAGATGACATTATACAGACTGTCACAAAATTGTCGTATCTACACACTGGTATATTTTTATTTTTTTAATGTCCTATAAACAAATTATGTGCTCCTTGTGGGGTATATCATGCTACCATTACCTCCTGGAAGACAAAACCATCTGGCCACAGTATTTTGGTTATTGTGGAGCCACAAGAAGGACTGCCAGGAATCTCTCCCTGTGTGGTTGCATGAGAAAAAGAGGGTGATGATCAGGGGTGAGAGCATCTAATTAAAGTACAAAAGGAAACAGTAAATCTTTCTATAGCTGTATCTCTGCATATTTCACAGAATCGCAGAATCAGCTAGGGTGGAAAAGACCTTTGAGATCATCGAGTCCAAGCTCTGGCCTAACACCACTCTGCCAACCACAGCACGGCACTGAGTGCCAGGGACAGTGACTCCACCAGCTCCCTAGGCAGCCCCTTCCAATGCCCAGTCACTCTTTCTGTGTTCCTAGTGTCCAGCCTAAACCTCCTCTGGCACAGCTGAAGGGACCCTGTCCTCTCATCCTGTTTCTGGTTGCCTGGAAGAAGAGACTGATCCTGACCTGGCTACACCCTCCTTTCAGAAAGATATAGAAATTGTAGAGTGTGATAAGGTCATCCCTGAGCCTCCTTTTTTCCAGGCTAAACACTCCCAGTCCCTCATGACTTGTGTCCCAGACCTTGTTTCCCTTCTAAAGATAGATATAGATATAGATATAGAAACAGATATAGATATAGATACAGATATAGATATATGTATGTATGTATAGACATATACATATATATATGTATATACATACATATAATATAGGCTCAGAGTTATTTGAGGTTTTTTTAAGTCCTCTTACTTTTGGGGCTAGCTTTGCTTCAAAAATAATCTTTCTGTTCTGGTGTTTTAAAAGTCATATCTCTAAGGAATATTAAGCAAACAGGTTCCTTTTAAAAACAAAATCTGTTGCAGGTTTTATTACCTATAAATCAGTACAATAAAGCTCCTTAATACCAATATAGCATTAAGAAGCAGGCATTCTTTCTTGCAGCACTGGATGCACATGGGATATCTCCACCAGTTGAGATGAGTATAGAAAAAATCCCACTTCTATACTGAATTTTTCATAATATTAATTGATATTCCTTGAATAAACATACATGTGATAATTACTTCCCTGAAATGATAATTAGTGAATGTTCCCTCCCTTTTGCACAAGTGTTCTTATGTCCCAGGGTTTTCTCTGGTGGTCATAAACCCCAAAGTTACAGCTGACTGCTGGATAAACTGGTGTTATTTCCCAAACATGGAAGTAACTTCCTTATTTTGCACCTCTTCTTGTTAGCATTTAACGTGATCCTACAGAATAAGCATTGTGTGGTTCCATTGGCTCCTGGTTTTGTAGCATAAGTATTGTATTTTCCCACCAGCTGAGCAAATAATTATTTATCTGATAACAGTATGTACATGGAATTTCACATGCTGAGCAGAATATATATTGAAATATAATTGTTGTTTTTAACCGCAAATATGTTAGAGAAATATTGACTACAAGCATAGAGAGGGAAGAAGAGGGTAATTTGCATTTACATTTTTGTTTGTTTAGGTAATGTTTTAAATTTACATTTTTCATTAATAGTTTTGAGAATAAAGTTGGATTTTTTTCACAAGCATCTAAAAAATACTGTTAATTGTCCAATTGGATAAACACTATGCATGGACTTTTTGCTCTGACTATAATTTATTGTTTTATTCATGGAATTCAATTGGCCACTGACATATGGCCTCATAATGGCCAATATCTTCAATGAATAGTTCAGTTTTATAAAGATAAGGAAAAAATCAAGCAAAATTGCAAATTGATTAGATAGCTACATATTTCATGATTTTCAGAAAAATAAGCATTTATTCTGCAGGAGAGTTTCTGAGTTTTCATCTATGTAAACCTTCTTGGAAATTAAAATTGCTGAGTGCAAGTTAAAGGTATACTACCATTAGAAACATGTAATCAAGTTTCTTTTTCCACCTGCTAGACCCAAGTGGACACTTGGGGCTCTTTGCATCTCTCAACCCTTTTTACTGCAAAACTGTTGCATTCTTTTAACCCAATCAAGGATAGCCAAAAGCACATTCCCAAGTCTTAGTGGATGCAGTGAAGGGGAGGTTGTTTGGGGACTTGGGAACCAAAGACATACATCAAGGGCTTGAACTGGGGAGAAGAATTTGGTCAGGGAGCAACAGAACAGAAATTGCAGTCTGAGAGACCCCTTGGGGATCAAAAACAGGAGTGTTTTTGTAAGCCAAGAGTAAAAGCCGAATAGGGTGAAATCCAGGGAACAGAATATAGCCACAAAAGTGAGCTAAAGAGTGATGTTTCATGACTGAGTGGGACTAGATCTAAAGGTAGTGTTTGTTGCTTCCAAGGACAAGTATTTGGCGCTCCAAGAATACAAATAGACACAATTAATAAATGTAAATGGATCCATGGATACTGACACTGAAATTAGTCCTTTAGAATCTCCAGGGCCCCAACATTGGCACCACGGTACAAAAACGGTGGCTAGGGTAGGAGGTGGTTCCTGAGCTCAGTCAAAGCAAATCCAGAGCAGCTGGAAGGCTCACAGTCTTTTCTTGCTACTACAGCCATGACTGCCTGGAAGCAAAACCATCTTTTCCAGATGGGTGAGCAAAATTGTAAAGATGTTTTGGTCATCACTTATCAAAGCTTAGAGGGTGGAGGGAATAAGTGCTTTAGAAAGATATCTGTCTTAGAAATCAGGCTCAGCCCTGCCTTGAGGCTGAGTGCCCGGCAGTTTCTGAAGGCCACGTTAACACGCTGAGGACAAGATAACTTGTGATTGAATAAAGTCCAAGATAACTCACAAGGTTTCCTACTCCTGTCTCAAGGGCTGGAATTACAGCATACGTCATTAGCTTGTCAGAGGCATCCCTAAGGAATGCCTCCTTCCCAAATGGCTATGAAGATATGAGTTGTATTTGAATCTTTCCCAACCACTACAGAATTGTCAAGCATCCAGGAATTAGTCTGCGCTTCTTTATGGAGCACTGGGATCTGCTTTCTGATATCTGTGAGTATTTGCATGTAGTTTCCCACAATATGAGTGGAGGTACAGACTGAAGATGGACAGAAGGGTTATATGCAAGCAGCCAGAACGCACTGAGACTTTTGTTCTGGCTATATACTTGGTTCTCATCACAAAGAGTCACAGATTCACAGCACTGTTTGAAAGGGACGTCTTGACTTGTTCAATTTCTGCCTGGGTGCTGCTGAAAGAACCGGAGGACAGTGTAACCTAAAGACAAAAATACACAGCTAAAATTGTCAAGAGGAACTTTTGTCTGGCATTTTAAGAATACTATTTTTAAAAGCTATTTTAAAAGCTATTCCTGAAGTGGCTTAGAAACCGTTGTTTCTAAATAGTTAACACAATATTTCAATCAGATATGAATGATTCCAGAGTTGCTCCTTTAGCTGAGCAACTACGTTGTTTAGCAGCAATTATGTTACTGCTGCTCCTCCATCTTGCTACAATGCTTTCTGATATCCCAGTTCCTTTATTTCGTGAAGCTAAGCTCAATAATAGAGGTCACAGGGACATGCTAAAAGCCGCTGTGCAAATATATTTTACAACCACATTGAGCAAGTTTTCCCAACTCTTTTTCAGGAACACCTCTTATTGACCACGTCTGATACAGGTCTACATTCTGCAAAAGCTGTACTTGCATTTCTTTAAAGGAGTTTCAAACAACAGACTCCTGTACTTGAGAAGCTCTGCTGTTCCAAACTGTGTTACGTGTTTATAGCATAGTCCAGATCTGCTATTTCAAACAGAAAAGTGGGTTTTCTTACAGAACAAAATAACTGTTTTGCTCAGGACTTGCATTAGCAGAGCCATTTTCACAGTTGTATACTGAACTGGGCTGATAGGTCATGACTTCAGTAGCTACTCCTGCACGTCTGGGAGGTTCACAGGGTGTGGTGAGCCAAGACTCACCACAGGTGGGGTCCCTCATGCAGAGCGTTTGCAATTGGTGCCTCGGATGCTCCTGACCTAGCTCACAAGGATCATCTATTCTGACCTATGCCCATTTTCCACAGCAGCTACAGGCTCTGTCTTTGCACAGGGACGTGCATTCAGTTATAAGCAGTCAGGCTGACCGGCGATGTCTGGTCTGCCAAGCTTCCTATGTTGTCATTCATTTGTATTTCTGCTGTGGTTATTTAATGACCACAGTGAAGTAGCTGTTAAGTGGCTCAGAAGACTAATATACATCGAGTCTACTCAGGCACAGTTTGAAACCTGAGTTTTCAGTTTCTCTCTAGTTAACCAATATAAATGATGTGATCTGAGTTTCTGTTTCTAAAAACATTCACTATTTCCATAGCATTTTCCTATTCTTTCCAAAGGAAAGATCATCCTCAGTTGTGTTGTTACATTGTCCTTGACACAAGTAATTCCTTAAAAACGTGAGGAAAATTGCTGAGGAAATTATCAAGTTTGAGGTACTATTTAAGCCCTTTTCAAAACCACTACTGTTTAATGTTCTTCTAAATTTCTTTGCAAAGGAATATTCTTACAACCAGGTGCACAACAGGTGAGAGAGGAGGCTAAAGTTTGGTATTTTACAATGGAGTCAGCTCTGAAAAATGAACTCTATTTTTCAAATAGTGAATTAACAAATTCTATGTACTTTTTCTGTTCTCTAAGCAGAACCTGCTTTAGTTTGTTGTCAATACTAAGTTGTTAGGTATTATGTGAACTGGTTTCATGCTGGAGACTGCTCAGCAGCAGAAGAGATGAAGGTTACTAGATCTCTTGGAATCATGGTCTTTTCAGGTAGTGACTTCTGTTTTACTCAGGAGTTCTCTTCAGTTTGGTTTTCATGTTGACCCAGAGAGTGACTGTTATATAAAATGTGCAGGTAGGAATTAATGTCTTCTGGTATGGATAAATGGTGGAATGCTCTCCAAAAGGATGTCCCTGAAATGGAATATCGACTCACCTGCTTCTGGATTAAATTGGTTTTAGCAGCCACTAGTGTCTATTGTCAGGTCTGCTTACATTTATAAGAATAGAGTCTTGCCAGGAACAGAAGTATAAGCAGCTGGTTGTTGTTGTTGTTGTGTTAAGGTTAGTGATATCAATCTATACATCAAGGATGAAACAGTGGGAACAACTGCAGGATCCATCAAAATTTCACCTTATTCAGGAGTGTCATCCATTTCAGATACTGACAAAAGTGAACAAACAAATGATTGAGTAATTTGCCTCAATTTCACTTAAGTTTGCGACCTCAGCCCAGAATGTGAAAGTGAAAGCCAAGGGTTTTTGATTTGTTGGTCTTGCTTGTCTGCAACCCTTCCACCTGTCTATGCCAAAAATCCCTGTGGTACAAAAAAACTGCTCTTGGATCAGTCTTAGCGTGAATGCTTTTGGAGGTGTCATGAAAGCAGTGGCACTGTGTCTGGCAGACACAGCTGCCGTGCCCTTTTGCCTAAGGACAAAAAGTTCAGTCCTTTACCAGTGAGTCATAACTGGGTGGATCATACAACCATGTATTACATAGTTGTAATACAGGGGATGGGCTAATTCTCCATGCTCGTCATCATGAGCCATTGTTGCATTGCATCATGTATTCCAAACCCATGGTGTCAGTGCAAGGTGTGACAGTTGATTCTGATAAGTAGGAAGCAAGTCTACAAATTACTGCATCCTCCAAGGACTCCAAGGGACTATTACAAGATTACATCTTTTCATCAATTTCTTAGTGTTTTGTTCTGGTTTTTTTTACAGTTGAAGGTTCTTTTCAGGCATAAAATTGTAAGTTTGAATATGGAACGTCTATATTCTGTTTCACAACCATAAGGTCCTGGGCATTTGTGAAAACTGGTAGGCATTTTGTCCTCGGCTGACTTCATCACAGTTGAATCAGAAACATTTTATGCATCCCCTCCTAGTAACCTTTCCTTTGCCCTTTCATTCTTTTTCCCTCTAAAGCAAATAGAAGTACTACTCAGGCAGCAAATGTTTTGTGAGTGTAAGAGAGTACAAACATTAGATATGGTTTAATGGGCAATGTTTCTCTACTGTCTAAAGCCATTTCCTTGCTTGCATGTATGTTTGTGTGCTCAATATGGCTTTACTTTGCTTTCCATTGGACTGTGACATTCTGTTTCTCAATGCCATGAGAGAGCAGGCAGCTCACCTAAGAGGATTTTATCACATGAACAGGTGTGGCTTTGAAAGAAACTCCAGACTATTTCCAGCAGGAACTTATTCACCACTGAGTCTTTTCACAGTTACCTACTTGTGAGAATGGGGCTGATAAACAAACTCTCATTTGGCAATACAGCTATGCTTGGCATGAAGTAATCAGCCTTTCCAAGGGCTAAAAGAAAAGCTCCTCTGGCTGATTCAGACATTTATGCAGCAAATTACTTTTTGGTTAGAGGGCTGTGTGGCCAAAGAAATTGGGATGTATTGACCACAGTTCTTCTCTCCATCCCTAGGGAATAAGAAGCAGGTGTCAGACCTTTCATGGGGAGCAGGTATATCACACAGGCTCTGAATACAACCTCTTTGGGAATCTTTAGGGAAACTTAAAGAGGTGAGAGCACAGGCCACTGGAGTCCTACAGTCAGAGTTTGGCACAGTGGTATAAGTTTACACTTAGGTACTTAAAGGTTGTAGCTGTGTTATTGTTAAGGCTCCAGCAAAACTACTCCCAAATATTCTTCTGTATCTTTGCCTACACACATTCTACCTTGTATGGAGAGAGTTAAATATCAAGGAAATGTGAAAAAGATGTGACAGACAATACCAATTAATTAAGAAAGGTTAAATTATGATTGTGAATACTTTCACAGCATTTGTCTTATTCTGGGAAATGCAAAATACATTACTTTGCTGTGTTTCACCACACTTGTAAATACTCTCTTATTTAAAGGACAGATATCAGCACCTGGGTTAAGCAGTGGATAGGTTGGTAATACATGTTCATATGTGCTATTATGCATTACATATGTAGTCCATTACAAAGTATTGCTAAATCAAAAGAATAAGCAATGTGTCAGCAACCATCATAATTGGTGTCCCAAGGCTGACTCCCTACTGGTGCAATGCCCTGACAGTTCCTACAATCACAGATTGTGTCAGGTTGGAAGCGTGGGTCATTTCTTCCAAGCTCCCTGCTCAAGCAGGGCCATACGAGGCACAGTGCATAGGATTGTGTCCAGATGGTTCTTGAATATATCCAGTGGGGGAAACTCCACAATCTCTCTGGGCAATGTGTTGGCAGGGCATGGTCACCCACACCATGTAACGAAGCCCTTCCTCATATTCCTCATATTCCTCAAATTCCCACTGCCCCTTGTCCTATGGCCTGGCACTACCAATAAGGACCTGGATCCAGCTTCTTGACACCCTCCCTTCAAATATTTGATGAGGCCCCCTTTCAATCCTCTCTTCTTGAGGCTGAACACACCCAGCTCCCTCAGCCTTTCCTCATAAGAGAGATGCTGCAGTCCCTTAATCACGTTTGTGGTCCTCTGTTGAACCTGCTCCAGAGCTCCATGTCTCTCTTGTACTGAGGAGCCCATAACTGGATACAGCATTCCAGGTGATGCCTCACCAGGGCTGAGTAGAGGGGCAGGGTCACCTACCCTGACCTGTTGGCACTGCTCTTCCTAAGGTTCTCCAGGATGCTTTTTTTGGTATCCTAATATTTAACCCTGACTGCAGTGGAACTATATTCACCTATACTAGCCTAAAGCCTGGCCCAATGTTAAAAAGACCCACTTCCAGATATTAAAGCAAGTCCATGCTGCACATCCAAGAAATTATTGAAATTTTCATTATTTATCCTAGAAATATTCTGAAGCTTGAAAGAAACCTCAGTGCACCTCCTTTTGCAAAGACTGAAACAGAACAAAACCATTTTTCGCTCTCCTGAATCACACAGTAATATCTGAAATATATAGTGTTTCACATCTGATCCTGCCAAATTAATTTATATTTATATTTTTCTACTTTACCTATGCTTATGAAATTGAATTTTTGATAACAGATTACTTCCTTTGACACAGTGAATACCAACATTCTTATATATAGTGTTTGTAATTTTTACCCACATTTCTGAGGGCTAGAAAAATCATTCCCTATGCTACAATTTCCAATTAATGCAATGTTAAAATGTTTGCTATGATAAAATCATAGCTACTTACATGCAAAATCTTCTAGAGTTTTACAATAATTTCATTTCATTTCTAAACATGTTGCATATTCTGAGGAACTACAAAGAGACCAGGTTGTTCCTTGAGCAGCTTCTTGTCAGATTTTAGCCATGATACTACAAAGGCAATAAACAAAAATGAGGCAATAAATAATTTAAGGTTACAGTAAAACATTTTACTACTGTGGAGTACAGAGATGTTAATTTCATGTGTAGAAATCCAATTCATAGTCCCTGTAGAGGAATGTAACAAATATAAAAACTAGACAATAAAGCACATATTTAAGCACAGCAGCTGAATCAATTTTGCTGTGATGATTTTGGCAAATTACAATGCAAGTAGTTGCCATGTACCCAGAAATACAAATTATTCAAAAATTACAAAATTATTTTTCTATTTAAGGTACAAAGCCACTTTATAAGATGCCACTAAATTAGGGCTTAATTTTAAATCATGCTCTCCTTAAGAAAGTAACTTCTGTGACCGTTTTCATTGGGCACATTACTGAGTTCTTCTGTTTGTTACCAACTTAAAAGTAAAAACAGTTTCAGAATATGCATTGGTAGAACAGTGAAATGATCCTCAGCAACTTTACAGAGCTTTGTAAACAGCAAAAAATGGCTTCAGGAATACTAAATATTTGTTACAACAGTTCTTAAGCTGCTTTCTGATTCTGAAGGTTACTGAAGTGTTTTGCGAAATGTTTTCATTGAAAGTGAATCTCCTTGTTACACTTTCTAAGAAAGTTAGTAACATTAAGGTGGCTCCTATCTGCCTATCACTAACAGGAAGAATAATTTTACTCTAATATACTGTTTCTTTGTTTAGTATCTAAATATTAGAGTTATTTTCTGACATTCATATCTCAAACACTTTCCCCCTTTATTCCCAAAGCTTGCTCCACTTCTCTTATTTTTCTAATCTACACATTTTTTTCTGACTGGGCATCTGTTCTAACAGTCAGCTTTCCCAGGACTGTAAAGCATCAGACCTGTCTATTGTACTTCGATTCAGAGACACGTTGTATCCTCTTTGGATCCACAAAGGAAACAATATGTTAAAAACCCATTCCACCCAAGAACTGGGCTCATATTCCGTGGCAAAGGGCTCCATAAGAACACCTCCAAAGCAGAGAGATAATATGAGAGGTGACATTGATATGGCATATGCCACACATTTTTTGCTGTGCCATATATAGATTACTGTCTATGGATTCAACTTTTGGTTTCAATACACTAAATATCTGGATGTCCCGAGCAAAGTAAATGCTCCCTGAATACTTTCCTCATTTCTGTGTGCTATGCACTTCCAACTGAATCTGTGAATCTGTAGCTCTCTTTTTTATGAACCTCATCCTTTCACATGTGGGTGTAAGTGGAGAGTGCCTGTCTGCTTTCAAAGGGTCTTCCTCCACTCTGCACCCTGGCTGTGCTGCCCCACATATGTAGTGGACACTCTACTCTGAATTTGCCCCTCTTTCTCTCCCTTCAGAAGATCACTCCTATTATACAGCTAAAGGAAATCTATTCCTGAGAAATGGGCTGGAATGAGCTTGAAGTAAGAGGGAAGGTGATGCCTACTTTAAAACATGAGTCTGAGTACTATAAAGTCTGTAAGAGAGTTGGCATAATTTGTTTGCTGTGTTTGATGTAAATGCCTGGAACAGTGATATAGGAATGAGGAGCCAGGTGTTCAAAGAACTATCTCGATCTTCAGAGGCTGGAGAGCCTCAAGACCCACCTCTTCTTAGTGATCCTACTGTCCAAGCACTTCCCTTGTTCCAATGCTCACTTTTAGAACCTTACAGACTCTTGTCCTCTCACTATTCACTATAGCTTGGTGCTAAGATTTTCAGCAGTCCAGCTTCTCTGTGCTATGTGTTCAATAGTCAGGAGCCTACACTGCCTAAACTTGTTTTATAGGTAATTTTTAATTCCTGTCCAACTTCATCTATCTTACTTCCTGTTTGAGATGCCTTTTCAGGCCCTTGACTTCTAAAGAGAGCTAATTAAGGCACTTCAGCCTTAGTGAAACAAATTACACTAAAATTAAGTACATGGTAAGTCATACTTAAAATACAGGTTTGAAATTGTCTACCACAGATGCAGGCCAGGCAAAAAGAAGATCATGGTAGCTGTAAACTCTCCAGGTACTTAGTCCTGGAGGACTAGCTGAAGTCCAGAAAGCCTTCTGGCATGTTTCTACGTGCTACAGGTCTGCCTAAACCCTTTTCAGCACATGGAGCTTGTTCCAGCTTCTTCACCCTCCCAGCCTTAATCTCTTGCAAGGCCGGGTTTCTAAGGGGTTCTGTGGCTCCGAGATCTGTCTTCTGAAGTGTCTGCATGGAAAAAAATCTCTCCTGAGTAGATACAGCAGTTTCCCTTTCATTATCACTTTTCCTTTAAATCTGCTGTAACAGAGAAAAGATTTCACACATCTGAGAAGAGGGACTCCACAACAAAGAAGAGGGACTCCATAGCAACAAAGAGGATGAAATTGTATTGGTGGTAAAGCAAAAAAAAAAAAGACGAGGTTATTATTAAAAACCATTCAAACCAACCAAATTAAAAAAAAAACAAAAAAAGTTCATCCTGGGTCAGCAACAGAAAAGGGGGACCAAGTCAGAGATGTGCAGGGCTTCATAAACCTTGACAGTCACCAGAATATGTTCTAAAAGCGTAGTACATAGAAATAGGCAGTGAGAGTGTTTGGAAACATGCCTGTGTTCTGTGTGGTTTTGTGGCACACTGTCAAGCCCATGTGTCTAGCTTGCAACAAGAACTGTTTGTACAGCTTACCAAAGACAGATCATATTTTTTGAGTTGGATTTCTAACTGAAATGAATCAGTGGCCAGCTGGCACTGCAATGTGCAGGAATGTTTGATCCACAGAATGATATATTTCTGCTGATACGTAATGAAGAGCAACGCTAGAAGTCATTACTAGCCAAGAATTTTACTGAGAGTGTCTGCAGCAACACTTGTGTGTCTCTAATGGCTGTGATTACAATGCACACACAGTGCCAACCATGCTATCAGCAATACACAGGGCAGAAAAGAAACTTCTTCCTCGTTTCCCAAAGTTTAACATGTTTTTCTAACTTTTTCTTCTAACTTATGTCCACTTTTATGACTTTTTAGTTTTTTTATTCTGTATTTTTAGGTATATGAGATCTAGAAAAACTTTCCTTTTGCACAACAGACAGGACTAAAATGCTGTATTTATTTGCAGCCAGTTCAGAGAGGAGTAAGGTTTTGTTTCTATTCATGTTGTCAGGGCAGTGGTTTTCCGTCACCAAGATCTCACTTGCTGTCAACACACAGAAGCTTTTCCCCTTTACAAGTATTAACCATGAGCCCTAAAATTATGTGGTCTCTGTGTCTTTAGAGTCATATCTTTAAGGATTTTAGAAACTTATCAAATTTTTGCCCCATCTCAGCCTTCCACTGTGTGCTGAGCCCCTCCCAGCAGACGGTCAGTGATACTCGAGTGCTAACTCTCCATCTCTCCATTGCCTTCCCCTTCTATATAAACAGTAGATTTCTGACAAAACTTCTTAAAGGTAAGACGATTGCATTTATGCAACATGTTTTGAAATCTTAAAAGCTAATTTGAATCCCTCTCAGATCACATGAATTCAAACAGTGTGAAATCTGGTAGCGATTACACAAAACCTGACCACCTTGATCTGAAGTTTATCACCAGTGAGACCATGGATTTTGATTCCAATTGGATTAAATTCCCTGGATCTGGAAGAGGGGAGAGGGAGCTAAGAAAATGCTATTTATAAGCAGTTTAAATCAGTGCTTGGCAAAAGGTAAACGACATCTGTTTGCTGAGGGACATGAGCAAAACTTTGTCACAAGATGCTATGACTAAGATTTTAATTTCTCTCAGTTATTTTACATTTATTTTGCTTTATTTGGTTTTGATTGTAGGCAGAGGCCCAGCATTTGCAGCGCTCCTTAGTTTGACAGGCATTTTTGAAAATGAAAACCTTCCTGTATGGATGCAAAAAGCAGTCCCACCTTGAAAACAATGTGTACCATTCATCCCAACAGTCAAGCATTTTCAGTGCCATATTATTTACACAGAAGTACAGGCAGTAGAGAATTTTCCTGTAAGAAGACAGTATGTTCTAACCTCTTTAATTTTGCAGAGTGCCTTCTGCTACTTTACTGTCTCCATGGCATTTTGATGAGCCCAAGTGTCAATAGGGTCTTTCTGTCCACTGAACATTGTATAAGAGTGTATGAACATGCAGAGACTTGCTTCACTAATTGCACAGGTGAAGCAACCATGTCCCATTTCCTGTTACCAAGTGTATTGCTATCTATAGAGCTTAGCAGTTTATAAATATTGCTACAGCTTCTTATCAGAACTACATCAGCCACAGTATTTCATAACTGTTCCATATGAAAGTGTTCCCAGGTACCAGGGTGTGTTTGAGAAGGCCTGGGAAGATACAGCCTGAGCCTGAGCAACAGCAAGCAAATGAATAGCCTTCTCTTCCTTCATTTGTACATCAACCCTCCTCTCATGTGCACTTTCCATATGATGAGAGATGATCCTGAAGACCCATGAGCAGATACTGCTGCAGTACTGGCCTGCACTGCAAATCCTGCCAGAAATGTCTCAGTATTGTTTTCATGTGCCCAGCCTCTTCTGTTGTGAAGTGACTGCTATATTGAGTCAGGAAACAGTAAAAACCACACATGGATTTTACCTGTGATGTTCTCATCCTTCTGCTCTTCTTTTCCTAAATGTTAACATTAACTGTGCCCTTTTTCATGCCTTTTCAACCTGCAAGCTATTTAGGAACAATAGTTTATTCTCACAACTGTTCAGGGAGACATGTAGATACAGTTATCACATTTTGCTAAAAACATAATTGAAATGCAAAGTTCAATGGACTTCTTAAGGTGATACAATTAAGGTTTTCTTTTTGTTTACAGTTTTTTTAACAATTCAGAGAAAGGAATCTCAAAAGCATTTATCTACTTCACCCAGGTGTAAATGAGATTCATTGACTCCAGACTAAATTACTTTTCTTGATGTCAGCTGGGGAGATCAGCAGTTGGTTAAATTTCCCTCAACAGTCCAGCTATCCCCCTCCAGAATATCATCCTTCTCTGTCACAGCTGCACTCAACAGCAGCATTCTGCACAAGCTTTATTGCAAATCACGTTGAAAGCAAGTTTGTAGTATATGTGCAAAGTCTTCCATCAGTAATCTTTGATGCAATATAAACCTGTCCTCTATGATTCCCTTTGCCCTGGTGATGGACTTCTAAATCTACCTGGCACCGAGAAGTAGGAGCACTTGCACAGTGATTCAGCTTGGAGTTGAAGAAAGTAATTTCACTTTTCTCACAGATGTTTTACTCCTTTTGTAGCAACGTGACCCAGCCACCCAACATAGGAATAAATCCCCAAACCCCTAAGCTTCTGCATTCCTATTTTCATCTTCCCATCTTATCAGCAATAGAGTAGAACTGCAATGTCTTGCCTTAGTTTCATGGCAAAACAACACCAATGCGCCAAGCCATCATCAAAAATACCAGAATGCAACAATCATCACTCCATGTGCTAGCGAAAGTATCAAACTGCATTTGCCAAACATATTCCTTTCTGAAGTTCATTGAAGTGCTGCTTTAAAAGAGACAGTGGATGGAATATTTTTTGATCTTGTCATAGTTCAGAACTTCCATGAAGACAAAAATCAAATCATTCCCCAGAACTTAGCAACTAGTTTCTGCTAGGAAATCATCAAGATTATGCTCAAAAATCAGGTCTGCTTTAATCCTGGTAGGATTAATCCAGGAATGTTACAAACAAACTCAGGATCAAGAACAGTGGTTTCAAATTTTTATATTATAATTAATGTTTCATAAAATTCTATGTTTCAACTGTGTATTGTACAAATTAACAAATAAACTGTACAAATCTAATAAGTAGCCTTTAAGAAAAAGTAAATTTCCTTTTTTTAGTTTAATAGAAGTATTCAGTCCATGGATCTTTTCTTTCATTTATATGTGTACTTCTGTTAATAAAGTACAATTAAAGTTACATTTGTCCTTGTCTATTGACAAGTCGTTATATACTGGTTTTGGTACTTCAGAGGTAATATTCCCTTATTAGGCAAAAATTTTAGTGGGACTGAATGCCTTGCCAGCAAACAAAGCCTCAGGAAGCTTTGCCCCAACCTTCATTTCTACAGGGCAAAAAATACTCCTAGTGTGGCAATAAAGGAGCAAAAGCTAATATGACGCACATAGGTGGCATTCCTGGCACTTAAGAGCCAAAGAAATACACTATATTGCAAGGGAAAGACGGGAGTGTGGCCAGTTTCTTCATGCTCTGGCCAAAGTTAAGGAAGCATTGCTGTTTCTTACTTTCACATGTGGGTCGTGTGTTGCTTGCAGTTTATCCAGTCAAATAAATTTTGCCCTTAACATGGCAGTTTCAATAATGCCTGGAGCTATTAAAAGTGTGCTGTTTACTTTCACCTGAATTTTGCCCTTTATGGACTGATGGAACCAATACCCTAAAAATATATAACTTGTTTCTTGAGGAATACAGGTTTATTTTTAAGATACTACAGTTTCTTCCATCCTGTCTCCCACTAAAGCTCCCTTTGTTCTGTCTCATCTAGGCCACATAAACAGCTTGCAGCCGCTCTTCTGAACTGGCTTTGCTGAACTTTCTGAATCTTTCCTTTCTCAATTACTAGCAGCAGAGTTAGAGGTTCCCATGGAAACAATGGGGTAAATAATGCAAAACTTACTGAAGAACCACCTAAGCCCAAGCTGTAAGTGCTGCTTTGCATTTGTATCCTGATTGTTCAAGGGTCTTTTCTTGAAGTGACCATCTAAAGTGTTAGAGAACAAGTAAATTATAGCAGACTGACTTTGGGGATAAGAATTATAAACAGGCCTACACATTTTTGTCTAGTGTCTGGGAACCACTTAAGGAGAGTGGTTATAATATGCGGGGGTTTTTGCTATTATCCTGTGTGTCATAAATCATAGAATGACTTGGGTTGTAAAGGGACCCTGAAGTTCCTGGGGCTCCTTGTAATGCTAAGAACAAGCATATTTTCATAATTTCCATAGCAACATCCATTATGAGATGGAGCTATTCAGCTCATTCATTATTGCCGTTGATTTTACACAAAAAGCTCCTTTTTAAACTAACATTTAAGAAAAAGAAGCTCATATTTCTCTGCTCCTCATGTGATAAACACTATTGAGACTAGGCAATGTGACCTCCTCCTTCCCGCCATTACATTATTCTGTCAGAACATTAAAAAAAATTATGCAATTATGCTTTTTGGTAAATAATCTTAGCAATGGTATCTTCATTTTGGCTGCTACAAGGACTGGGGACTACAAGGACCCATGCCACCTCTAAGTCCTAAGCTCAGTGTCAGGTCTATGTCCTCTGATTAAATTTAAGTTTTGGATCCTTCAGTTCTTGCCCCTTTCTTGAATAAATTTATATGTTTGTTTTCTGTGCCAGCCCTGGCTCACAGTCAAAGGGAGGCTGGCTCAATGCAGACTCTTGTCATTGTGAGTTCACAGATGCTGGGTCTCCCCTTTACCCAACACATAAGCAAACCAGGGACACAATGCCTCTGACAGAGGAGTACCTAAGGACTGCAGCTGCAGGATTGGGGTGTCTTTGTCATCCATGGCTTATGCCATGGACTGCTGCAGGGTTTGAGGGTCATCACTGCCACAGTGGCATCAGCTCACCATGCAGCACATGGTGTCCTTAATCCCTACCCCAAGATCTATAGTATTCAGACTTTTATCTATAGATCAACCAGGATAAGAATGGTTGCCATCATTCATAGCTGAAACTGCAAAATATTTTTTTCAAATGGGTAAAATTTTGAAAACCATGTGACTTGGGATTTACAAAGTGCTATTTAAAAAGGGAGAATTCCACGGTTCTTTATGAAGTACAGACATAAACACTCTTAAAATCTCAGCTGCTGGCACACAGGTGTCACTGTTCTTAGTTACCATTTACATTGTGGGTACTGTATACAAACTCTAGGCATGGATGTGGATGCCACAGTGATTGATGTCACACTGACAAAGAATGAAAAGGTAACCATTGCTCTAAAGATCCTAATGTTTATTATTCCATACTCTACACAGGAAGAAGTAACAAAGATAATAAATCAACCTTGGGATGGGCATTGGCAGTGTCAGATGCATGTATCTGCTGCTGGGGCACACAAAAAATGTGCTCACCTCACATTTTTCTCTGTGTGGGCCCCACTGCAACAGCAGGTATAAACATCTGTGCAGGCAACAAACTGAGGATGTAAATATTAAAGAAAGCAGATTTGGGGTAAAAATACTTAATTTTCATGAAGTTCTTCTCTTTCTCAAGAAATACCTATCCTCCCAGAAGCCTCTGAAGAATGCACTGTATTCTTCTATCCTGCCACTGTCCTAAAACAGGGCTCCAGTAGCTGCAGACCAGAGGTGAGGTTGCTAGCTCATGGAACTCCAGTGGCTGTTCTGAGGGCAGATACCTTCCCTCAAGATGTTTTGTGTTTATGCCAGAGTATGTATACGTCCTTTAAATGAGCAACTTTTTGCACTGGTCTTTCCCCACAGCTAGAGGTGACTAAGGCCCTGCTGATCTCAGAGTTGATAGCAGACAGAGCCGGTAGATATTCTCCCTTCTCTGTGACTTGCAGAAAAGATCTGCAAACAGAATATTTTTTTTGAAAAACACATTCCTAATCAGGTTCCTACCTTGGATCTAAAGAAGTGTTGAAACCCACCTATTCTGTCAACAGGAGGTGAAACTTTCATCAGAGCCAGGGGCCAGTTGAGAACTACAGTCACTGTGGAGTACATTATTTCCAAAGCAAGGCATTAAATGAAAAAAAAAAAAAAGAGAGAAAGAACTGATCTAAACTCTTTTTAGTTTGAGTCTTTCTTTCTGATTGTTTACTTTTTAGTCACTTTCACCAGCAAATAAACTCAATTCTGACTGAAGCAAAAGCTTAGACTCTACTGTAACCACCAGACCACAGACTGCAAGGCAAATACCACCCATTACAAGAGTCAGAGAAGGGGTTGCTAATACTGGTTATCTTACAGTAGTGCTTTAGCTCCCCAGAAATTCTGTTTTGTGTGGCACTGTATGCATTTATTGAGGGATAGTCCCATCTTCAACGAGCTAAACACTTAGCCGTAGGGGACAAGATGAAAAAAATAATAACTATGTTTTAAACATATGGATTTAGAGATAATAAACTTAAACCCTAAACTAGAACTTAAAGAAATTCATGTTACCTATATCTGAAGAAGGCACAAGCTAAACACCTAAGCGAGCTCATAGTTTTCTTCTGTAGTAAATGGAGAGAGGGCTATGTTTGCAGAGAAGTATACAACTCAACTTAAATACATGTGAATAATCCCCCTTTTCAGGAATAATTTACACAATTAGTTTTAATTATGCATTACTGCAACAATAGCTGGTTGGGATTAATCATTCTCTCTGACTTAGCCAAGGACACATCATAAACTAATGCTGGAGTATGACCTAGAGTCATCTATCTTCTTGGGTATCCTGGTTTTAACTTAATGTGCTGTTTTACTTCCCTTCTGATCCAGCAGAAAGTTCAAGTAGCTGGTATAACCTAAGAAGTAAATAGGAATTAACACAAAATGTTAGTACTCTTGGGTCATTTCTTCTCGTATCTGCTCTAGTTTAAGGTCTTTCTTTTCACAATAATTCAACAATAATATTTCTGGAAAAATTCGATGGCATTTCATTTTATTCTGAAGCACAGCAAGTTTATTAAAGCTCTATTTGCTATGAAATATAGTTTTAAGATACATTGCTATTCAAGTAGGAGACCAAAGCTGCACTTAAAAACAGGGTACAGCCTTTTTAAATTAGACATCAAGAGAAATTATCTTTTCTCTCTAGTGTTTTAATCACTATATGCTTACAAAAATGCACCATCTATAATTTTTTGTGTGATCCTCCCATGTCCTCTGAGAGTAAGAGATCATCTGCAGTTGTTGGAGACCAGGCAGGTCAGCACTGGGCTGGCCAGTTTAGGAGATAGCCTGCATTGTGTAATTCCCTTTCCATTCTGAGGAATGCAAATGTCTGGGTGTCAGGGGCTTGGGGACTGACATTCTTGTCATCCATGTTGACCTCTGGTAATGAACTGAAAGTTCAAACAGGAAAGAAAAGGGCTTTTTGTTTACTCTCGCAGGTCCTCTGACCCTGCATTACACCAAGATTGATAGTGACGTGGTCCTACTGTGTTGACTGGTTCTCACACCATTTAGCTGTGGTCAACAGCAGCTTGTCACAAATTGGTGCTTCTTGGAGCTTTAAACAGAGCAGTCCTCACATGGGACAAACTGGATCAGGTTGGTTTCTGGTTCAGATTGAGATTTTTTGACATAAAAACTCTTAAAGCTGTTGGTCACAAATGTTTAATTATCAATTCATGGCTGGCTTTGTAAGAAAAAACTACATTATCCTGGTGTCTGCAAGAAGCACAGAATCATTTTCTAATACTGCGTGTGCACGTGTACTGGACAGAAGCCTGAATTCCTGCAGACAAAAATACATAAAACATCTCTAATTCTGACAGCAGACTGTCCAGCTTGCTCAAGTTCCACAGATGATGACAGAGTTTCCTATGATATTTCTCATGTTAAGACATGTTGCTATATACACTTAATGGAAAGAAACCATAGAGTAGTTGCATGGACAGTGACAACATTTCAAACTATTTTGTTACACAACTTCTCCACCACAACACAGGAAAGAATAATGGGAGAGATGGAGGGATTGTTTGCATCTGGTGAGTTAATGCAATGATCATTAGCCTATGGAACCATACAATTAAAGCTACAATAAACATTAACCAAGGAAAGGAATAAGAAACTATACTTCATTGATCTAAGGACTTGTGAGTTAATTAACTAGGCCAGTTATGCCAGCTTTTCTCACAATTTAGGATGTAGTACCAAGTTCATAAGGAGGTCAAGTATAACTTCAGGATCACTAGCCACCAGAGACCACTGGAGGGTGGGCTGGGATGAGAAAATGCATGTGCCAATGGGAGGAAATATATGCTAATTGAATATATTATATATAACCAGGGAAGTGGTTATCATATATGTATATTTCTTCTGAAAAACCTATCTATAGTATCTAAAATATAGTATACACACAGGGACCTTTTCTGTACTCAAGATGCATGGTATTTCAGTGGAAACATCCCCTCATGTGTCTGGTGCCAAATAAAGAATGCCTATTTCTTAATGCTGCACTGGTGTTAATTTTTATTGTACTGATCTTTGGTAAAAGAGAAATGCCAAGTGTGCTGTGCTACTGAAGCAGCTTTTTGCACAGTGCAAAATTAGAAAAGGGTACTCTTACTAGAAAGAAATATTTTTAGCTGTATGCCTCAGCAGAGGAGTCATTCACTACGCTGTTCTATAAATCCTGGATGGATTCTCTGAGAATAGTTAACCATATGATCTTCATCTGAGGTCTTTCATAACTGGGAAACAGTGTGCTGTGATGAATTTTGCAGTATTATTCTGCAGGTAATAAAGAGCATCTATGATCTTAAGCTGAGGAATTGTGACAGCAAGCCTCAGTTTTTTCTTCTTTTATGAATTACCCCACAGTTATTTTCTTCTTAGGTGTATAAAGGTTTTATGTCTTCAGTGCTTGGGCTAAAAGACCATATCTTTGTAAATATCTTCATTGCTTTTTTAAATTTAAGTAAATATTCTCATTACAACAAATATTTCAAACTTACAATCACATATTGACTGTTTTTTTGGAGATTTTCCATCTTATAAAAGGCCTAAGAAATGCTGCAACTTTCTGCAGAGTTTGCTGTGATGTCCAAATCACAGGTGCACACCTGTGGAGGATCTATCATCTTTTTGTGCCTCACCTTCTGCACTTACAACACACCCATAATTACGGCTTAAAGACAGAATGCATACAAATTATTCAAATCTTTACCCTCTTGTTTCTTTGGGTGTTGCTAATTCCTGACCAACCTTTCCTGAATAAAACTCATAGCTGTTTTCAAAAGGAGCTCTCCAAATACACATCTGCGTTGGCAAATTTACCAGATATAAATCATCATCAGAAGCCACATAGCAGAGTCTGGATAGAAAAAAAAAAGTAGTAAAAAAAGGCTCAGTTTGACAAATAATAATAATAATTGACATATCAATAGTCCGGGCATTTCAAGTTCCTCACCTGTCTTCGGAAATCACGTTGAATGAAACTTAACAGTTTGAAAAGATCTGTCTCTTTTTAGACCTCAGCTAACTTTATGATTAGGTGAACTGTGCTGTTATAAAAATCACATATGTGTGTATAGATGAGCCATCATAAAACTCAGAATGCAGAAAGCCCATAACTGGGACAATTTCCAAGCTGCAATTTTCCCAAATACATCACACTGCAAATTATCTATCTTTTGGGCTTTAAAGATGAAGACATGTGGTTAAATACCACATTATACATTACACATTAAATAATGTATATATATTGCCCCATTTTACCATTGAAGTCATGAGTCACAACATTAAATGTTGGTTTGGTTTAAAAATTATGAAGTTTGTAATTTTTTTGTAGTAAAACAAATGTGTGTCTAGTTGCATTCAGAGCTTTTAATCTCCTTAAACTGAACTTTTGACCATATATCAATGTAGCTTCTCTTTGTTTTGTAATATATCATATTAGTGGAAAAATATCTGACAAAAAAACACCATGTTAAGAGGAAGAATATTGCAGGAAAGCAGTGCAAAATGTGGGAAGAAATCACGTACTAAGAGGAAGAACATTGCATAAAAGTGTTGCACAATGTGGGAAGAAATCAGCTCACTCCTGTCATTGATTATTATTATTCTTTGCAATGTGTTTGTTACACCAAATCTGCCTAGTGATCTTCTAGTTAGGATACAGTTTTATCCTCTGTATCATTTGCATGAAAATACTACAAGCCAGTTGCGCCACAAAGTACTTTTGCTGATGAAATCTAAGTGTACAGGCTTCAGTTCAAAGAAGGCCTTTAGTGCAAAGCCAGTCCTGCAGCCAACACTGAAACTTCCATTATGCTCAGAGCTACCTATATATTTTCATGAAGTCAATGCTTTTCTGGTCCTTTCCTTTTCCACAAAAAAAAAAAAAAAAAAAGTCAATTTGAGTAAAAGACAAGTACATAAAACTGCTTTAGTCTATTATTGTACTTATGGCACATCATCTCTAACACTGTGTGCAAAATAAAAGACTGAAATATTTCAGCTAAGATATGCAGCAAAGATTGACAGGCAAAGTTTGGTAGCCTTAGAATGGGATTTCCTAAAATATCTCAGTAGATCAGATAGCTATCTTACAATGAAATCAATGAAGGTTTGATAATTGTGCATGGGAGTACCTTTACATCTTATTACTACGCAAATACATTTAGAAATCCAAACTGCACATAAGTTTAGCTGTTTCTTGTTCTTCTACGAAATGTTAGTTGGTACAGTGTTAATTTAAAATTTCCAGACAGGACTGAAAAAAACTGAGATACAAAGTAACAGAAAGCCACTTTGAGTTATAAGTGCAAATCCAAAGCTTGAAAGAGCAGAAATTTCTTCTCTAAGGTGCTATAAACTGTACAGTCTGAGTGGAAGGAATTGTGCCCTCTGTTTCCCACATGGGATGGAGGGAAGGGCATCAACAAAGAAACAGTGGTAGCACGGTATTTGAGATTAACTATCTGTTAACAAGAACAACAACAAAAGCCATTTCATTCTGTGCATCTCTGTTAAGTGCTGGTGCCTTTTGATACTAGCTGGGAATTCTCTTCAGCAGGCTCTTTTAAGTAAAGAGTTAGCTCATTGAGTTAGCCCTTGCTTGGAGCAATGATAGATGTGAATCTGAAGTATCATTTAGCCCACGACAAGTAGTCTTATACTCAGTGCAAATCTACATTCTGAAGTAGTGAGGCAAAGCTGGTTCAAGGAGGGTCAGCAAGGTGAAGCACCCTTGGGTCACAGCCTCATGCAGTGCTACAGCTGGGGCACAGTGGTTGGAAAGCTGCCTGTCAGGAAAGGACCTGGCTGTGCTGGTCAACAGTGCCTGAGCATGAGCCAGCCCTGGTGGCCAAGAAGGTCAAGAGCATCCTGGCCTCTATCCGAAACAGTGGGGCCAGCAGGAGCAGGGCAGTGACCATGCCCCTGTACTGGGCACTGGTGAGACCACATCTTGATTACTGTCTCCATTTCTGGGCTCTTCACTGCGAGAAAGACATTGAGCAAGTCCAGAGAAGGGCAACGGACCTGGCGAAGGATTTGGAACAGAAGTCCTATAAGCAGCAGCTGAGGCAGCTGGGGGAGTTTAGCCTGGAGGAGTATCGGGGGAGACCTCATTGAAACAGAGTGCCCTTGGAAGTAATGGAATCACCATCCCAGAAGTGTTCAAAAAACATGTAGATGTGGTGTTTGTAGCTGTGTAGTGGTTGAGCTTGGTGGTGTTGGGCTAACACTTCAATTCAATGATCTTAGAGATCTTTCTCATCATTAATGATTCTGTGATCTTTTGGCTTTGTCACTGAGTTTCAAAGACAAGCCCCATTACCATGTCTGCTTGAATTTGTCCAGAATTATATAAATATATATACTCTGGGAGTATTAACACTACCTATTTGTGAGGATTTGTGAATGTAAAATTGTTAATTTTCTAAAAACCTGTGGAGTGAAGATGTTATGAAAACAGAAAATAAATAAATGTAATTAGTGGGGCAGGGTGCTTTCAAACCATCTTGTTGAGAAGGCTAAGGTGGAACATGTAAGAGTTTGAGAGAAAGGTATTAATAGGGCTTTGACTCTCAGTTTGTTTTAACTTCGTTGGTTTGTGCCTTCAGAGTGCAGCACTTGAAAAAAAAAATTAAATTGATGTCTAATGGGATGTAGCATCAGCAAAAGTGATACCTATATGGAGAACAACGGAGCCCATCTGAACATGTCCCTAGAGCATTTTTCAGCCAACTATCTACCTATCCCAAAGATGCTCTTCTTTAGGTAAGACATTATTTTTTTAATTCAGAATTTTAAAGATTATTGAAGAATATAAATTCAGGGGAAAAAATCCATTTCAGGCTAATTTAAATGATATGCCAATATATTTCGTTATGTGCTTATACTTAGGATCTAACTTCTAGCATAACCTTTCAGGTGCTCTTTAATGCAAAGCATAGAAAGGAAAATATATGATTGCAATTGATTCAGTTTAAGAGGAAATTTTCGTGCAGGCTGAAATTATTTTACATGCACTAGGCAATCTATACCTGCTGTCATAGAAAACAATGACACACTACCTAAAAGCACAAGAATACAAAAGAAAAAACAATCAAATAGGGAAATCACAGATAGGGACTAAGTGTTATTTATCATTTATTTTTTCCTTCATCTATGGTGAAAGGTCTTCATGGATGTATTATCGCCTTCCTGATTTACCTGGTAGTTACACTTATCTGTTAGAGATTGAGACTTCTATGATTTGAGGATAATTATTTTTTAAAAAATAAAGTTGTTTGTCTGCTAGAGATCAAATACAAACTATGGACATTATAGATGTTGTGGGGGCTTTTAATATGCAATTGCAAAGTTGCTCTCTCTCTGTAAGCCAGCTTATCACTCATGTATGGTGCTTAGTTCAGGTCTAAAATCAGGTCACAGAATAATTCAAACATGAAAATACTCCTTGAATTTGTAAGCCTGTACTAAGGCTTTTGGTTCAACCCTTTCCCAAAACAAAAGAAAGAAACTAGAGTAAGATACTTGGGATCTTACTGAGTCTCCAAAAATGAAAAACCAAACAGCCTGTCCCAGTGATGCTTTTACCTCAGTGATGAAGTTTGCCTGAAAAGCTCCTGCCTCCATACATTTCCTGGCCTGCTGCTTGTCATTTTTGAGCCCTCCCACATTCCTACTCATTGCCATGAAGCTGTCTGGAGGTTTAAGAAATTATCCTGGTTACGGATCAACCATTTTTTCCAATCTAAGACCCAGATAATTCCAGAAACGAATCTGTTCTCCCTAACTGTGCTTACACTTCATCCCATCATTGTAGTGTCTGAATGCCATATGATTTGACAAGACTTACATATGTTCCATCTTGTCAGAATTAAGGGATGGAACTCACCAGCCATTATATCTATCATAAGGAAATCAAATATGGGGGCGGGTGGCGGGGTATAATTCCCAGTTAATGGATAGTCACACAAGATGGCCCATGAGGCACCAATGCAATACAAACAATAAATACAAACAAAAATAACACCACCTCTTACTCATCTTTCCCACAAGAAAAGAGGAAGTGGATTCAAGTGGTTACCATGTCTGCTTTAAAAAACAGCTCTCAGGGTTAGGGTACAGTACACATGAACTACAATTTTAGCTACTGCTGAAGACAGTAAATTGTCCAGCTGCCCTACTTCTTTTTACACTCTTCTGTGCTTACTGCTCCTCTTTCAACGCTATTGATGCTTGTTTGATCACAGAGTTAAACTGACACAAAACCAGTCCTAACAAATAAGTGACTGGCTTTATCCTTGTTTGGCTTCCTAAACTAACTCATCTCACTACTTCTCTCCTGCAGTATTTTCCAGTTTTTGTGCACTTTTTACCCCTCCAAACATAACAGTAGTACCCTATCTCAGATATCAGAAAGCATCAGCATTAGCCAGAATGTGTGTGAATCAGCAAGTGTTGGTTTAATTTGTTTGAGTTTGCTAGTATTTGATTGGAGGGTAATAACATTAAGAGCAGCTGTGTGATACTGAGGAAGTGTTTTTTTTAATGACTTGGCACAGAGCTTCAGAGGACACACAGGACAGAATTCCTGAAAGTTCAGAGAAACATACTCAGCAATTTCTGCATCAAGCCTGTACCTCCTGCTTGAGCATTTCTGCACCGCTTTTCAACAAACCTCCAGTGCTGGAGATGAAGAATCCAGTTATTAACTGCGTAATTGTTAAAAATTCATGCCTTTCTCCAAGCCTGAATTGAACTAGTTTTGACTTCCAGCCAGCAGTTCTTCTTGTACTGTCGGTCCCTTGACACTGGTGTCTGTTCTGTTCAACTGCGGAAACAGCACAAGAAAAAGCACTTTCATAAACTGTTATCAGTCTTAAATATTGCTGCGAAGATGTACATTCCCATGAATCTTCATAATGTCTTCTCCACCTCTTCCTAAGGTCTCTAGAGAGAGCTTCCAGGGAAGACACCTTAGCTGTACTCACAGAATTTGTTGTCTGCAAAGTTCATGCGGTCACACCCCCCAAAACCTACAATGATTTTGTTTTTCTGAGAACAACACACTCAGCTTCATATATATGAGGCGAGGGTGGGAGGAAGGCTGTGGGGTGGGGTTTGGCCATTATCTGAAGTGCTAGACAATGGCCACAGCTAGACAAAAAACATCAGGTGGTTGAGACCACAGGGTAGGAGTGATATCAAGATGTTTGTCCTTGGATGCTCAAATGATCCACCACCCTCATCAGCAGATTTGTAATCCGGGATGATTTTTCTAAGGTTTGACTGGAACGACTAGCTGGTTTTATACTTTTTTTTGCAGATGGAAGGTAATATTATGTTGGATCATGTGTCATCAAAGCAATTCACTTACAAGGTCAGAGTGGCTTCACTGCATGTTGAGAACACAGGAATAATGGAGTCCAGGTTTGCACTGGGACCCATGTAAGCCACCCTGGTTGGTGGTAAAGGCTACTCCATTAGAATCTCATGTACTGTGAAGGCAAGATGGCATACTTATGGACGCCTCCAAGTCTGAGAGAAACTTTCGCCTCATAGCATTAAACTTCATGCACAAAGCCTACTTTCTCAGCCTTAGAACTGCAGAAGACATTTGTGACATTCAGTGAGAGAGCCCCATAGGAAAACCAGAAAGAAATCCTATCAAGTACATTTGTTATAGGTTTAGGTGTCACCAAAACATCACTAATTATTTTTCCGTTATTGTAATATATATTAAACAGACACTGACTTGGCTCAGTGGGACCATACTATCCCAAAAAACTTATGACCCTCACACACAAGACAAGACCATACAGGACAGCAACATTACCCCCTACCAGGTCGGAGGCTGCATAGTGCATATATTGCAGCTCTCTGCAAATGTATGCTAACTAATATAATATCTAATAAAATTTAATTAAATACAATCATAAAGGAATAATCAATGTACCCAAAATTTCCTAGAAAGAAAAATTGTGGAATACTTTCCTGTCTTTCATGTTAGGTATGAATTAGTGACGAAGTAACCTTCTCCATTTTTAAATAAAATTGTGTGCTACAAGGCTTAGTGAGTTTCTAAGATGTTCCCACAATTTAGTCACACGAAAAAAACAGCTGCCCCATACAGCTGCATGCATGTGTGTTCTCACAGCCAACCATGCTGAGCCTCCTTTTGTGTTTTGCTCACTGGAAGCAGCAGCTGGGATGACAATCCTTGCAAGTATTAAGACAGTGAGCAAATTTCATGCTCTGAATTTTCCAATCCATTAACCTCCAGCTGTCTCGGCTCACTGGGACATTCCACTAACCACACTCAACAACGGGACAAGCCTTTGTCCTGGTTTGAAGGACAGGTATCTGCCAATAAAGGCAGAAGCTTCTCTTTGAAATGAAGAATGCAAACCCCCTC
>WBND01000900.1:187781-205800 GCA_013398595.1 Tychaedon coryphoeus
CACAAATTATTTGACTTAACAAATTACCATGAAGTTTATAATTTCAACTGTATTTTTCAAAATTTGTTAATCTGTCTAACATTAAAAAAAACCCAGCCACATCAGCAACAAATACGGTGACCAGTGCTGAAGCACTTAGCTTCTCCATGCCCAAATAACAAGACACTTTGTTCAAGATGACTGCCCAAAATGTTAGAACAGTTCTGTTCAGCCGCAGACCTATCCTGGAGAGAAATATTCAAGCTATTTAAAAATACTTACTGAAGTCAAGAGCATAAAAAACTGCAGCTAATCAGCAACCCCGTGTCAGTATTATGAATAGTGTGACTGTTGTCTTTTTCATTAAGAATTTCATTAATACCTAAATGTTCACAGTTCTGGATACACAGGAGAAAAACAAATGTAAATGCCTCAGATCTATCTTCAAACAGAATGAGCTCACAGTAAACAACAAACACTACAAATACTTAGCAAGCACAGAAAATATGCATGAAACAATGCCTGACAGGCTTAGTTGGTGCAATAACCACACAGAGACTTGGAAAACTGCCTGTAGTAAAGAGGACACAGATTGTACTACCACCCAATAACACATGCAGATCTTGTGCTCATCTTTGTTCCTTCTGCAGTTTTCTGCTTGGTTTCCTCTACCTATACACAATACGCAGTTTCAGACAATTCCTGTTAGATTTGGTATCACTGAGTGAGTTTGCCCGAGTTTGGACCTCTGTATTTCACAGCACTGTAATCTTACTATAATTCACAAATATTGTAAAAACCTCAAAATAAAATCCCTGCTTTCCTCCTGGTGCCCTGGCTGTATGTTGTAGTGAGGCCTTCCTAAAACACATAGTAGAGGGGTGTCCTCCTTTCTCTGTTCAACCCTTCACCTTTCCTCTACTAGAAGCTTGGGTGAAAGACAAGCTGCTTTTCAGAAGATGTGGACTTCCAATCCCCAGAAATGTTTAAGGCCAGGTTGGATAGGGCTTTGAGCAACCTAGTGGAAGACAGATACATCCATGGCAGGGTGTTGGAGTAGAGGACCTTTAAAGGTCTCTTCTAAGCCAAAATATTCTGTGACTCTATGGTGCAGGTATCACAAAGTCCTGCAACATGAATCCTCCACTCACATATCACAGTGGAGCAATCTACTATTGAGCTTGTAGAGGAAATGTTAAACAAGCAGAGCTTCCCAGCAATGATCCAGATGCAGTGAAGGCTTGTGTTATTAAGCACTGAGGGCAGGTAGTCTACTGATCACGACTGAGAGCTGCCAGATTTAATGGAGGATTTGTGTCTCTAGGGGAGGTGTTACCTTTAAGCACTACATATTTGCATTATATATTTCCATTAGGTGGTATATATTTTGCCATAACCTGGCAAAAGTTTCAGAAGCTGCTTTGAAGACAGCATACACAGGAATGGCAGCATGACAACAGCAATCCAACACGTAGGAAGACATGGATGTTGAGCTCTTTTTAATGGCAGATGCTCACTGCAGAATGGTGTTTCTAGGCTAGAAATGCAACTCTCAGGATTGATGGGAGTAATCCATCCAACTTGACACTTGGAGTATATCTGAATTCAGAGATAGGCTTGGTGGCTAAGGGGAAGAGTAATACCGCTCCCCAGCCTGAGCAATGAAATACAAGCACTCCTCCTGGTACTGAAACACAGAGCACATATACTGACTGTGCAGGGAGCCTGCCACTAACCTCGTTAAACTAATCAATGCATCTGCCTCCCTGGTGATTAAAAACACATGTGACCACTGAAAGGTCCACAATTTTATAGGCTTCCTACCTGTGCAGAACAGAAAGGACTTGCTATTGCTGCTCAGCTTTAGACTCAAGTCACCATAACTAACTGTCCCAGGAATTCTTTGATTAATCAAATAGTGCTGCAGTTGCCTCAGACAGAAAAGTGACTTTACTGAGAAACACTGAAACAAATTATTTTGCCTTGTACTTTTCAGTGAAAGGATGCTCCAATGCAAAGTCTCAGCCAAAAGACAGATATTCTCTGGGGTAGTGCTTCATATTTTCACCACATTTCTACAGCTACCATACCTGTGGCAAAGTACTATACTACATTATCCCACCACAGGATGTCTTAGACAAACTTATAAAATGAACAATAACAAAGCTCTAATCTTAAAGGTATCACAAAATAAAAACATCTTGCTCATGTTGTTTAAGTTTTTATGTGTCTCCAGGGATGTCTGTGGCTAGCACATCTTCATAAGGTAACTTTCAAATGGGTTTCCTCCATCAGGCAAATGACCTGGGACTGGAATCACCTTTTAGTGTCACCTTTTAGATGCCTAGTCTGGTTAGTATAAGATAAGGTTTGCAAATGTGTTTCAAAAAGCATTCTTAGTATTACAATGATATTACTCATTTACTTGAACTTCTTTCAGGGCTTAATGAGATACATGTGACAGAAGTAGTTTTTGTACCCAAAAAAAAAAAAAAAAAAGTAAAAATATTACCTGATACTTCCTCCTCAACAAATAGGATTTCCAAAAACAATGCACAAATCTTTAGTGTTGTATTGTTATATGCCACATACCACACATACATGGTTTTTCTAGGAAGATGGCATGATAATTTGCAGTATTAGGGAACTGTTAAACAAAAATAAGTTCACAAAATTTCTACGTCAGCATAATCATTTAGCTATCATAAACTTTTTATTTTCTCTCAAAAGTAAGCAAATAAAACAGCAAAGAAAATACATCCAAATTCCATGAAAGCATGGTACTTTTATTTCAGGGACTATCACTAAAGCTAATTTCCCTTATGAGATTTTACCCTTTTGACAGATTTTGGGCTAATACAAAGACCACTTGAAAGGAGATACCTGGAGATCTGAAGCTCTTCTTTTTCAGTTTCTGTGGGATTTTTCTGCCTACACCTTGCTCTTTCAAGAGAAAACTGTTCACCTAGATGCATGACAATGACAGCCCCTAGTGGAGCTCAATTATGTCCACAGCAGCCTTTCACAAAACCTCCTCCACAACCACTGCTGGACTTGCTACATGCAGATGTGCATTTTTCTACAAATGATTAATGAAACTGGCCACGTTTCTTCATTTTTCATGTACTCTAGCTAGAAATTAGCTATGTACTGCATTTCATCAAGCTTTTTATTCTTCTGTCGTCACCATTTCTAGACTTACCAATCATATTTTTCATTTACTTTTTTTTCTGAAATGAAATTCAGTATAAGGTTTTATTGCTTTTATCATAGCACTAATTCACAAGTTTAAAAAAAAAATCCATTTGTTCTTTGTTTTCAGTTGAAGTGTCATGGCATTACTTACTGGCAGATGCTTACTCAGATGCTCTGAGATGGTTTCTAGATAACTGAAGAGGAATTAGAGCCTTTGATAGCAGGTACAGCTCTTTCCTGGTCTTGGAAGCCTCCATTTCTCATCCAGCTGAGTCTCCTTGCCCTGCTTTGGTGGTAGGGCACACACTGTCTCTCAGACATGCATGGTCTCCTTGAGTCTGTCCCCCAAGAATAGAGCTCAGCAAGCTTGTGTCTGTGGTAGGAGCTGCTCCTGGGGAAAAGGACCCAAGCCAGAGGTGGAATAGCCAGGTAGAGGAGGGGCTGTGGATGGATTGCACACACAAGGCAAGGAGGAGGTGGTCTCTCCAGTGCTTCACCTCCCTGAGAGCATCCCTGTGTCCCTACAGGCTGCCACACGTGGAGCACAGCTCCAGGCTGTATCAGGCTTTTGGGCAGGGCTGTTCCATATCCAGGCTCATGTAGCATGGCTGGAGGGCCAGGTGAGCCCCATCACCTGCTGAGTGGGGCATCACAGGTGAACCAGGGGGAGGAGAAGGAGTCATGTCTGTTTTAAATAGCACCAGGGTGACAGGGCAGAGAGGAGGAGTGTTACAGTTCAGAGATGTCTACAGGCTTCTGCTGCTGTGGGAGTTCTGATGCTGGGGCAGAACAAAGGCCTTTTTTGTGGGGGTAAGCAGGTTCAGACAGTGGAGCTGGAGTGGATACAGGCAAAGATAGTTACTGGAGCTTCTCCAGCAGCGACACCAGGAAGATGTGGATCTCCTCATGCACACCCACAGGTAGCCTGCTTTGGCCTGTGCTCCCCTCGTCTGTAAGGTCCTCACCTACACTTCTGTTTATTTTCCATGGGGTGGGAGTGCTTCCCCAGTACATCCTTTGGGTAGGTAGGTACAGAGCCACACCAGTGTTGTCCTGATGGGGACAAAGAACAGCCCCACAGGTATGCCAGGGTCCAACTCTCACCAGCACTGTATCATAGAGGAGGAGGAGAGGCCAGTCCCACTGCCAGAACAGCCCTGGAGTTCTGGTATGGCCATGAAAGCAACACTTTTTTCCTGCTGTGACCTCTTGGGTAGGAGCCAGATGAAAGTGGTGGAGGGCTCTGACAGGTAGCAGTGGAGGAAGAAGGAGCAGCTTGGCAGCTCAGCACCTGTTGCAGGGCCAACACAGCTGCATCCCACACCCCAAGAGCAGGATGCCTTGCTGTTTAAAGATACATTTCATCAAAATGGGATTCATTCCAATGGGACCTACAGGTGTTGGCTCTGAGACATTAGGCAAGTACAATCACAGTGTAGACTCAGCTCTGCCAATGAGTTCATTGGAAAAAATCAGTCCAGCTGAGGCTGGCAAAGTCGTCTACCCTTGACAAAAGTGTCTTGGGAATGAGCAGAGGGTGGTGATCACAAACACATGCAGTTCTCCATGCATGTGGTTTGGCTAGAGAGGGAGTTATCCCACCTCATGCTGACACCACCTTGCCACTGCCTATTCCCAGAGCAGAGGGACATGGAGGAGGAATGGAGCTGATTCCAGGAGCTGATTGCAAAACCGATGCTGAGCAAGCAGACTCAGCAGCTGTTGCAGCAGGTGAGCCCATGCTATGTTGTCTGCCTGGGTCAGCTTTCCTGTTCAGGTATGTGGCATGTGTCTTGCCCACTGGCCTGGAGCTTGTGAATGGCATCTGTCACTCCCCTGTATCCAGACCCAAAGGCACTGAAGGGCAATAGTGAAGCAAGTCAAAGTAGAATCACAGCAGCACTCATTGGAGGAGCAACAACCATTCATGACATGGCAGCTTTCCGTGAAATTCAGAAGAGCTGGAGAGGGCAAAGGGGAGGTGCGGCAGACATGTTTTTCCTACGTGCTCTGAGTCTGAGCAGTAGTGGGTGATGCAGGAAAGAGCTGAGTGCTGGGCTGCAGTCTCCTTCATCTGCCCTCTGCCTCCTTCATTCCATCCCTTTGCGCATGGAATTGTGCAACAGATCATCTGGCACACAAATGACAGACAAAGGCTGCTGCGTACCTGCATATGTGTGCTGCTTCTCAAGGAAGCAGAGCTCTCCACACGGGGTGCCAGTCAGGCACCACAGGCTGGAACCAGCCTCTTGGTGTTGCATGGGGTTTAGTGATAATGATGGGTTAAAGGAGAAAAAGTCTACAGCAGAGGGGATTTAGGGCATCCTCTCTGCTTCCCTTGCAATGCTCTCCAGAGCACTTTGCTGGAAGAGGTGGATGGTGCAGAAGTTCTTGGAGGAGTGAGGGAAGATGGTGGCCGCACGGGCTGAACTTCACACCCAAGAGTGGCTGCTGAAGGAGTGGCTGTGGCATGACATGGAACAATCTCAGCAGATGGGCTCCAACATGATGAGACTCCACTGCAGTGGGGCCCTTTCCTATGGCCTCCAGCACAGCCTGGCAGGCTCAGGGATAGATCCTCCACATGGGAGACTTTCAGCAGTTCCTTCAGGTATTTTAAGACAGAGGCATCACTTGGGACAGTGAGAATCAGGCTATTCCAGGAAATGCATCCACCAGCCTGTCTTAGATGTCACCTGTCTCTCTCCTGTGCCTGTGAAGACTTTGGGCAGCAAGAGCAAGCAAAGATGCCTCTGTTGTAACTCTAGTGAGGGAAACCACCAAAGTGGGCTAAACAAAACCTCCTTGTGCCTTGGGAATATGTCATGAGTCAGTTCTGCTCCTGCCTGGGACTGCACAGAGAGAATATGTGGTACAGACATTGCAGCAGAACTGCCTTTTTAAGAGCTACCAGGGTGGAAAATAGTCATTCAGTCTGAGTTTTTCCACTGCTGACAAACTGTCATGCCTTGAGCTCGTTTTAGGCTGTGACACACGGTGAGGGTTCTGTCCTTTCTGCGTCTGTACAATTGTAGCTCTGCCAGCCCTGGCTGCCCATCCACAGGTGGATGAGGGCACTGCTCAACTATGTGGTGGCATTGCTCTGCCCCAAACTGATGCACATGAGAAGTTCAGGAGGAGCAAATCTCCTTCATGACTTGGAAAGACATAAGTGAGACAGTGTCCAGGACAGCAGCAGGCAGAGTTGAAGTTGTGGGGCTGTGAGCTGAGAGCCAAGGAGGAGTAGCTGGAGATGGACAGGGATTAGATGGATGAGTCCTGGTATTAGCTGATGCAGTAGAAAGGAGGTGAACAGGGCAAGGTATCCAGGAGTGGGGGGAGAACATTCAGAGCATGACTGAGGCCAGCAGAGCATGTGCTCTGCAATTCAAACCTGTACAGAGGCCACGAGCATAACTGGGGCTTCACACCCTTCCTGAAGTCATGAATACTAATTCAAACCCTGAAGGGAAACAAGAGGATGAACCACAGGGCAGCAAGAATCCCTGTCCCCTGCCTCAGCAGCCACCTCCTTGCAGTGCTTATCCAGGGAAGGGGAGCAAGCCCTGCAGGAAACTGCAGTATGGAGTCTGAACACCAGGAAGGCTGCAGGCCATGCAGTGGCACTGTAGCAGCTAAAGCAGCAAAAAAAGCTTCTGCACTAGGCAAATACCCTCTCACCTTTCCTCTTCAGCCTGGGGCTCTGTGCCAGGGGCTTTAACTTTTGCCAACAGCTTCTGTTTCTCCTGGACATGGAGTAGGATTGTCTAAGCATGGGTAAAATATGCATTTTTTCCTATTCCAACTGGAGAGGATCACTTCTGAAGTGTTTTAATTGGAAGTTAGTGGGTTCTGTACTGTGCCTGCTTGGCCTAACAATTTCTCTCCTAATTCTTAAAGAGCAGAATAGAAATATATTATAAATATATAAATACCATGAAAACTGTAAGTTACTGACATTTGCATTTTTCATATGAATAACTGTTTATGAAACACTGACAATCTGCCAGTGACTGAGCTAAACCCATCCTCAGAGTTTAAAAAAAAATTAAAAACCCAATCACTTCATAGCAGTAAAGAAAGCATCTGTCCTTTGCCTTTTATTTAACTGACTCACTGGAATGTACAAATACTGATGGAATTCCTGGAACCAAAGTGAAAAGCGTAAATTTTGTTTTCCATAGAGAAACCAGCCCTCATCTGGAACTCAACCCGCAGTGAGTCCTTGGAGGAGAACTCCATTTTTCCGGACTCCCCAAACAGTTGTAGCAACTGTCTGCATGCACCTGCTGCAGCATTTCCAAGGGTTTTTGCACTTCTGATGTGTTCTCTGTGGGTATCCACATCTACGGTAAAAGGAGGAGAAGGCATGGACAGACAATAAAATGGCTTTGTTGTGCCAACGAGAATAAGGTGTCATTTCAGATTTCAGCAAGCAGAACTGTCTGGCCTAGTTACGGGGTAGGATGTGTGTAGGATCGGATGGTGTGAGGTAGGGGAAAAGAGATGGGGTGCTCACACAACTACTCCTGAAATTTTTGTCATTCCAGGGATTAGTCAGAGTCTGGGCACTGCAAAAATCTGACACTAAACTGCCTTCTGAAAAACACAACGATTTGCCCAACAGGCAGCAGCTTGAGAGTAATGAGAGCAATTCAGGTAGCCACTGAAAGCAAAAAATTTTAAAGAAAAATAAACATTAAAAAAGGCTTCCCCCCCAAGCTGACTGCTTCATGTAGTCACTGACACTTCACAGGTTTTCCGAACATAGAAGAGTAAGTATTTCTGGGTATTAAGTTGTGGCCTCGTTCTGTTTCTCCTCCCCAGGTGACTGGCAGCAGGTCAGCCGTTTCAGATACGATCCCTTTAAAAACTACCCCGGTCCCATCCTTATAACTTCCTCTCCCATGCAAGCTGCTACAGGGGGAACAAAAGAAGTTACTCAACTGCTTTTACTTATGCATTTACTGCTTTAAAAATATTTTCAGCTTTGAAAGTCATGTAGGCTTTCCTATCGGCTAACTCCCGAGGATTCCCTTTGTCCATACAGCGATGACAGACACTCCGCCCCTGAGGGAAGCGCGGGCGGCGGGAGCAACCGCAGCCAGCCAGAGGGGTTAGCTCAGCGGCACAGCCAATCAGAGGTGAGCGCTCTGGGAGACAGCCAATCAGAGGTGAGCGCTCTGGGAGACAACCAATCAGAGAGGCGAGTTCGCCTCCCCGAGCGGGCGGGACGAAGGCGCCGCGGGCCGGGGGAAGGGCGGTCGTGGCGGCGTGAGGGGCGGAGGTGGGTGTACGTGCTTGGTTTGTGTTCGTACCGCTGTAGATTTAAAAATATTTAATGCTGGCGGAAGTACCTCATCCTGCAAATTTCGTTTACTGAAAGTGGTGTTCCCTCGAGTCCTTGGAGAATGAAGCAGGGTCATATTCTGTTACAGACTCGTTGATTTTCCCTAAAAAACTTTGAAGACTGCCTTGTAGCCTCACAGACTAGTATTTCTAGGTCCCATCTTTTCAGTTTTGAATTGGAACGTAGCCGGATGCCGTGGTTTTGTTGTTTACTCGTTGACACACCCTCAAGAAACTAGTGGTAGCTGGAGTGACTATGAGCACTTCACTACTTCTAGGTGTACTAATTCGAATTTTATCACTGGGAGGAGTAGTTGCAATTCCATGGCTAATACTTCAATTAACGCATGGTTATATTGCTGTAGAGAAGTTTTAGTCGGTGATAGACGTCAGTTCTGCTAAGGTGCGGTTCTCTCCGCTGCCCTCTGGCACTTAAGGTGCAGACCCATTCCTCCTTACAAACCCATCCCTGCTTGCTCCACTCTCCCACACCAAATCTGCTGGATGTAGATCTGGTGGAGGATCCAGCAGGGGTCCAAAGGGATTTCTCTGGCATCTTGTGAATTTGGTCCACTGTTTCAAGCTGTCAACACTCCTTCCCTCAGAAGGTTCCCCGTTACTTTGTTCTCTATATGATTTTGTATGCCTTACTCGGTGTTTTGTTTCTTTGTCTGAACTTACCTTTTTACCTCTCCTGCACTTCTTTTCTCTGCGCAGACTCCTTTCAAGTAACCAACTACCCACTAGCTACTTTTTCCTCCACTGGTTCCAATTCTATTACATCCATGCCTGAAACTGGTATTTCCAGATTTGTTAGGTAGGCAGTTTTAGCCTCATGTCATGATACTTAACTGGTACATACATGAAGGTTGCCTTCTGTCACAAGTTTCCTTTATGGCTCTACAGTTCATTTTAATTGAAATTCAAGTACATCATGTGCTTTTTGGTAGAATTATCTTACTTTTATCTTTGTCTCTTCTACCTGTTTTTAGTTAAGAAAAAGTACTGTCTTACCTTGTGCAGATCCCAGCTACTATAAATATATCCTATTTAGCATTCACACCATGTCTCTGGCCTTGTATAGTTTTTGCCTCTCTCCTAGTTCCCCTTAGAAGCATCAACTAACTTAAAGACCTGGTGTTCCATCAGGGCCTTGTGTTATCCTATGCAATATCTCCTTTTCTCTTGTAAATTTGAAAGTGGGGGCAAAATCCCTTCAAAAATACATGAGGCAGTGAAAATTTAATAGTCTAGTTAATAGTTAAATTAGCGCCTTTAAAAACTGATTTATAATCCATAAAAAATCGTTGAATCAGTTAATTTAAGAGTCATTGCTTAAGGGAAGTAATTTGTATTGGCTATATTTGATTAATGGTTCTGAAGGTTTTCTGAGAAATAAACAGCAAGAGGCATAGCTAAAAAAAAATTTAAAAAACACCCAGTTCTTTCTGATAAAAATCAAATATTCATGGTCTGTAGTCGATCTGTTACATCCTTCCAGAGAAAGAATACTGAATGCTTTGTGTAGCCTTCTGCTAAAGCAATTCCGTCGATGGTGCTAGAAATTATGAAGCTATTCATGTTGAACCTGATATTCAGCCTTCTCTTTCAGTATTTTGAGGTGATAAAAATGTTTTAAACTGATCCATGTGCTCTATGTCTTCCAGACAATTGAAATGTTGAAAATGTCACAAAACAGGATATTTACAGCATTGAAGTATCACTCAACAGACTATTTATATGAGGTATGGTTTTATTGTTTCTCTTAATAGTCTGAACAAGATCTAGCAATTACTAACAAAAATATTGAGTACACATTTAAAAAGATAACAAGAACTACATTCTTTAGAATTTTCTTTCAGAGAGGTTCTTGTGCTGCACTTGTGGGATAACATAGTGAAGTGATTACAGTTTTTTTTAATAAAAAATTTAAGTACCATTTTGCACAGACTGAAAAGCATCAGTTATTTTTAGTATCTGTTGCATTTATGATTTACTTATCATGCACATACAAGTTTCCTGCTTTGAGCTTTCTTTACCCTGAATACCCTTTGCCTTTTAATGCATTAGATTAAACTAATTAATTTCTGGAGAACTAATCCAACTTTGCAGCTACTTTGGCATGTATTAGAGTAGTGTTACACAATGCTGTATTCCTTAATGTTGAAGGGAAAAGTTTTTGCAGTATCTTAGATGAAATTCATAGAAAGGAGATTTTGTTTTCCAGACCAACAATGAATATTTTGGCTTTACAGATTTTGATCACACAAGATCTAGAAGCCTTGTGAAGTCTTGTTTTCATCCTGTCTCCCTCTGTGATGTTGCCAACTTCTTACCCTCCAAGCACCTTGTCATAATTGGGTTTTTACCTAAATTTTTAAAGAAAAGCCACAGACCAAATACAAGACTTTTATTGTAGAAAAGTAGAGTGGTTCTTTGCCAGAAGGGGGCATTTGTAGTGTGTGAGCAGAATAGTGTAACAAGACATGATGCCTTTGGGAGTTCAGGGAGAGTACAATGACGTGCAGAAGTGCTGCTAGCACATGACTGGGGAATTGCAGCCTGGGAAGTGGTCCGGCAATAATACTTGCAGTTAAACTGCGATCCGTGTTAAGAAATATTGCCCACGTCCCTTTCCTTAGAGTACAGCAGCTGTTCCACATAGTGCTGGTGTATGTACCTACTGTTTCCTTACACTGCAGCAATCAGAACTTCTTCTATTGTAATTCCAACAATATGCAGTCTGTCATGCAGTGTTTGGGTGGAAATCTTCTCAATGTAGTTCCATTCAGCTTGATCACCAGTTGTTTCCATATTATCTACAAATAAAAAATAGATGTGTTAGCAAAACATGTTGTGGGCTATATGTAAAGAGAGAAAATGCGTGGCTTTCCTTGCCTGAGTTTTGAGGAGGATGGTGCTGACATCAGGATAATTGAAAACTCTTAGAAGAGAAATGCTGAGTGACCTGCTGAATGGCTCTTTCTGGAACAGTGTAAATCTTGCTCTGTAGTGCTACCAGAAGAGGTTAATGGATGTGGTCACTCATTTAAAGGTATTACAGATCTAACTGTGCAAAGGAGATGCTGTGCTCAATCTGCAGCTTTTGATTCCACTCTTGTGCCTAGTTGCTACCCTCTAGAGAAAGTTACGTTGATTTTCCATGTATCAAGTGCACCTGACTAAAGCTTCCAGCTTTTAGGACCTGCTGGAATTCAATGACCTTATATCAAACTGCTTCCTGCACATACCTGACTCAACTGGATGTAGAATCCTGCTCCTAATATACTTGTTATGCACTTATATCAATTCCAGGTATAGTTTTTTCACTTTCCCTTAATAAGCATCTTTGAAGAAAGGAGCCTTTTCAGTCATGCTAGACACAAGAGGATGCATGCTTCATGCTGCTAAGTGTTGCATGATTGCAAAGTCATCATGGTAGTGCAAGGTTTTCTATAAACTGACAGTGCATGTAAACTGAATGGATCTGGGAAAATGCACATAGTATCTTTCAGTTAGAATAGAAATGTGCAGAGACATTTATATTTTCTTGGTAAACAGGGGTAAACATGCACTGATTCAATGCTGCAGCCACTAATAATGACCTTGAGAAACACTTTCATATGCTTGAGAATGGCAAGAAAGGTTATGTCTTATCAAACTTTATAAAGTGAAATAATTCAGCTTAAACTTCACACTTAGAACTATCATTTAGAACTAGGACTTAGAACTTAAAACTTAGAGCTAATCAATTAATTTAAAATATTTTGTAAAATGCACAATTGTCCTGGTTTAAGGCTATTACCTATGATGATAGCTCTCGGATGTATTTCTTCCGCTTCACAAATATTAGTGACAGAATACAATTTTAGCTGTTAAGCTGAAGTTAGCCTCAGTAAAGCTACGTAGTGGTGTTTCAAATTTCTTTCTGATATCTGTTTTATTATTTAATTTCTTAATGTACTAATAATTTAATGTACTTATTTGTTAAGTAGGTTCTGCTTCTACAGTAGCTATAGTAGTCTTCTTTAACCTAAGAGTTTTTTGACAACTTTTATGTGCCAATTCTGACAGCTAATTTTGATGAGGACAGGGGTTATCCTTAGCGTTTTCTATTCCATTATCTATTAGGAAATTCACTAGCTGCCTTTGTTTTATGATAAATGCAGCTGTTTCAGCAGTAACTTCAATACAGATTACCTGAACTGGTATATGGTCTGTAACTTGTATAAGACATAGGTCCAGCTGCCCGTAGTTGTCTGATTTTGTCTTCTTTATTCAGAATTTGTGAAAGAGATCACTGAGGAAACACCATGTCTTAGAAAGAGGGACTGCATTGGATCTGATCTGTTTTTTCACAAATCTTTTAATTAAAAGATGCTACAATGGCAGAAGTTTTTGTTTTTTAAATTAAAATTAACTAGTATTTGCCGAATCGTAACTATCCCAGAACAGATTGTGAAATGGAAAAAAAAGTTTATATTGATGAAGTGGCAGTATTTGTTTTCATTGCTTCCTATGTGTTTGTTTGTTTCTTTGTTGGTGTTGGTTTATTTTAATTTGGTTTTTTTTCTCTCTCTCTCTTTTCCCTCTCTGCTAAATTTTCTCTTTTCTTAGGCAGGAAGGTTTGAAAAGTACACCAATAGCATGGCTATTCTGGTTGCAGTGCAAGTCAGTGAAATATTTAAAACATTTCTAGTTGGTCACCTGAGATGTCTAAGAGTCAAGCTATATTTGGCTTGACAGCATATGTTGGAATGAGTAGGAATTCTGGGACCTGAAGCAATGCAGTTGAAGTGAAGCAGTGGGTTTAGAACTAGAGAAAAGTTTCTGGTCCCATTATTTATGTTCTTCAACATGACTATAGCTAGTTCTCTTTTCCAATATGCCTTTTACTCTGCAGACTTTTAAAGAACAACTTTCTTCCTTTTTCTATAAACTTGTTAAACATAAATGTGTAAGTACAATTTTTCTTTGCTTCCTGAACTCTCTGATTATTCTGTGGTTCTGTGCTCTTTCTACAATACTGGGCATGGTCTTCTGTGACAAAAGAACTGTAAGACAGTTTATTGAAATTGGTATTCAGTGAAAAGTTACTAAACTTGCCACACAGGCTATTTAATTTCAGAATTCAATTGGTTACTACCCCTGGTTTTAGTGAAAATGGAAGGCTTTAAAAAGGCATTTATTAGCTCGTAATGGCACATGAAAGACAAGAGGCTTTAGAATATTAAAAGCACTGAAACAACAGTAGAAGGAATGATACTAAATTCTTTCTGTTCGGCTTATCCATGTGTCTGTTCAGGAGACCATTCCAAGTGTTAAGATAAACACTTGTAATTGCGCGTTCAAAGTTTGGTTGAGCATACATGCTAAGCATACATGCAATTCTGCATACTTGGAGATGTAGATTAAAAGTTAAATAGCAAATCAGGTGAATGTTAGTATCTTAGTTTGGACTGTGTGAGCATTAGAAAAATAAGGTTTAGTTATAAAATACTGTGTTCTAGTAGAAAACCCTTGAAAGTGGTGGGGATGTTTGAAGAGGCAGTGCACAGAAATAATGGAACTGTCTCTCATGATTTTATCACGTGCCTTTTTTTATTCAGAGCACGGCAAGGCAGAAGTTTTCCATCTGGAAATTATCACTTTGTTTTCCTTCCTGTTTACATCAAGATGAAAAGTATCATCTCAATGGACTCTTTGCTGATGATAAGTACAGGAAACCATGGACTAGAAGTATGTTATATAATCCTAAAGTTTAGTTTAGATTTACTGTAGATTAAAGGAAAAGCTCGTGTTTATCCATAATGAGATTAATCTGGTAAAAAAATATTTCCAGACATAGCACTATGGCAGTTCTTGTAGCACTTGAAGGTAGAACATCTTCATTGCCCAAATTGAAACAAATGGGTAATGGATATTTATTTGAGTGGCACCATAAATGAGATTATATTTGATTAGTTTTTGGAGGTCTCTGGAAAGATTTCTTTCCGGAGAAGTGCTTATGGAAGAAAAGCAATGATCAGAGATAAGTAAAATACCAAATCTGATTAGTTGTGAGAGGTTTGGAAGATGATGCTGAGGTTATGAGATGTGGAGGAAAATAAAGTTTTCAAATGACAAAGGCAAATATACGTATGAAAGTGTTTGCATCTTTCTTGGGCATTTGTATTACCTTTCGGTAATGGAAAATGAAAGGTGTTGTTTCTTCTATATGTCATGTGTAGAGTTTGATTAACCTCTGCATTGATTTAATCAATATATAAAAATTCATTTAAATATTTTCTGTATTACTTTTTTTTTCTCCTTTTTGTCTTAGTTGGTTCAACACAGAACATGATTGTTATTTCAGTATTGGATCAATGGAAGAAAAGTTTACCTGTGGAGGATTTCCTGGAAAAGTCAGTAACTTTAAGTTAGAAACATTTATGATTTCTTTGGTATCATTCAGGTACTTTGTGAATTACAAGGTAATGTTGAAAACAGAATATGAAGATGTTTCCTGACAGTAACAAGTGGGCTGGAGCTGTGCACTCTATCAGATAGCTTAGAGATGTTTTTTTTCACTGAAAGTAGTATTGTGTTTTTATTGAGTTCACTGGTTCTTTATATATTTTTTTAATGGTTGTGTAATCTTTTTGTAACATTAGCGAAAGTCTCTGAAAACTGCATGAACATGAAAATAAGCGTTTTCCCCCGTCCTTTCTAAGACAGTTATCTCATGTAACTGTACAAGCATAGCTGTATGACTGGAGCATATTTTTCCATACTTAGAATAGTCTGCGTTAAAATATTTGCCATTTTCCGGAAAAGCCTTACTAGGGCTTTGACTTTGGAAGAGGTGGCCTGTATAGTCTCAAAACAAGCTACTCGGTTAGGTTTGTTGTATCTATAACACTGTCGTGAAACCCAGTAGTTTCAGTGAAGTTGTAACTTGGGCAATGTTTTAAGGTTCATGGATTTTTGAAGGCTTATGCCACGTAAAACTTTGGATATTAGTATCCAAATATTATTATTAGTTATTAGATATTATTAGATATTATTATTGTAATATCCAGATATTATTATCAGTACCACGTGGTTATTACTTGTGAACTATACTAGTTGTAGCTTCAAAATTAACTTCTGAACTATAATCAAAATGTTATAAAATAGTTGATTTTTAAAAGATGTGTAGCAGAGATTCCCCTCTATTGCCATTTACACGTGAAGTCCTGTACTGAATTTCAGAGGTGCACTTGTACACTGATTGCTTTTATTAGAATTATCTTTAGATGACTAGCAGATAGCAAGATGGTATAATGCTAAGTAATATTAAAAATATGAATAAATCAATAGGATGCAAAGTTGAGAGATCAGTTGGCTGAAATGAGATTATTAAGTACAATGACTGTAGATGAGCTGATTTGGGTGCTTCAGAAATGTCAACACTTGTCAGAGTTACTATATTGTTGCAGTCAGTTTATATGGGTAGCACAGCATTAGCACATATTTTAATCAACAATTATAACTGTTTCATCCAGATGCATGCTTAGCTTGGGAAAATGATGGCTTTTTTTTTCCTTTTCTGTAGCCAAATGATTTTCCTACTTATGTGGCGAATGGTAGGGAGATTTTCTTAATAAATAATAGTAGTACTGAGGTTAGTATGAATAGTTATAGGAAATTGACATGGTTTTGTTTCTTCATTTACACTATCTTTTTCGTGTTGCTGTTACTTGTAATTTCTTCATGGTTTTTGAAGCAGAAGTGTAGATTTAAGCCAGCAGCAAATTTTTGTCACAAGCATTATGCCATCAGTAGGTTTGATGCTTTTTTCTTTTTGTTCAATTCAATACTGGGTGTAAACTTAGAGTTTTTTCTTGGGGAAGAATTTAACCTGTAGCTTGACCATGGCTCCAGTGTATAGAGAGAACTCTGTAATTTCCAATCTTCTTTGGTGAGTAGGGTGATTATCAAAGTCCTTAGAGCACCTAAGTGCTGTTGATTCACTGAGGAGTCAGGGAAGTTGCAACACTGATTTTACCATAGCTTAAGTGTCAAGTATTTTTTTCTGTTTTTCAGGAAACCTATTTCCTCTCTAGAGTTTCAGACTAGTAATAATTTATTAGAAGTTATTCCAAGTTCAAATCCTTACTCTCAGACTGACACAGAAGAACCTTTTTTACTTATGAAGAGTGGTTTTAAGGAAGACTCCACCCAAGACAAATATCTGAAGATTTACTATGCCACTGAATTTAAAGAACCGGGGCAAGGTAATATGTTCAATTCACTGTTTTCTAATTTTTTGGTAGCGTAATCTTGTTAACTTCCATAATTTTTTGTGCATGTTCCAGAGACATCGATGAAATCATTTGGGTGATCAAAAACTTTGTAGTTGCATAAGATACAACCACTAAAGACAGATTTTTCCTGGAGAAGCAGAGCTTGTGTTAATAGTTCAAGATAGATGCTGGCCAAAAGAAGTTTAAGATGGTTTTTTTTTTTTTTTTAATGGAAATTTGTTTGAGTTAGCGTCATAGAACAGTTTGGTGGGAACGTAATCAGTATCCATCATTTTCAGGCACTGTGAGAGAACAGAGAATTATTACAGATAGGTAGTCATCCAAAGAGTGAAAGGGAAATGTGAGAATAAGGAGAACTTCCATATTGGTAAAAAATTAGGAAGAAGAACAAAAAACTCCCTTTGCCCTTCTATATATATTATATATGTGTAAAATGTGTGTGTAGATACATTACTGCAAATATAACAGAATGTGTCAAATGTGGTTACTGCATCACTTCTATCTCAGGAGAGCAGTAGTTTAAATTCAAAAGAAATAGAGTAATCTGGTGGTTTGGGTTGGAAAGGACCTTTTATGGGAGTCCAGCTCCCTTGCAATCAGCTCCAGTTGGTCTGATCCTCATCCAGTCTCACATTGAACACATCGCCTTGGGGATGAGGCGTCAACCAGCTCCCTTGTTCCAAGAAACTGCTTCCTTATATCTAATTTAAATTGTTCCTCTTTAAGTTTAAAACCTAAGACCTAAAAGGGGTCTATCCCCACCTTTCTCATAGGCCTCTTTTAAGTACTGAGAAGCCACAGTAAGGTTTTCCTGAAGCCATCTCTTCTCCAGGCTGAACAATTCTCTCAAGCCTTTTCTCACAGGAGAGGTGTTCCTTTCCTCTGTTTTTGTGATCCCTCCTCTGGACCTACTCCAAGAGGTCCATGTCTTTTTTATACTGAGGACCTCAGAGCTGGATGCAGTGTTCCAGCTGGGGTCTCACCAGGGCAGAGGAGAGGGGCAGAATCCCTTCCCTCCCCTGCTGCCCACACTGCTTTGGATTCAGCCCAGGACACATTTGGCTTTGTGGGTTGTGAGTGCTCAGAGCTGGGTCATGTCCAGCCTTTCATCCACCAGCATCCCCCAGTCCTGCTCTCAGGGCTGCTCTTGATTTGTTCATTCCCCAGCCTGAGTTGTTAAAGTAATGTCATCTTTCTTCAAACCACAG
>WBND01000900.1:205990-250857 GCA_013398595.1 Tychaedon coryphoeus
AAGTAAAAAGCAGTTACTGTTTTGCTGACATTTATAGTATTCCAACAGTTGCTGAAAAATTATCTTTATTATGATAATTCTTGTTATTTTTATCTTGTTTGATAATGTGCTTTTCTATTTTGTCAGATTTATGTTTGGAAGAGGAGTTTGTTTTTATTGATAATCTTGAAAATTTTTGTAAAAAACTGCCAACTTTATCTACACTTCTGAGCAGACTACAGTTTTTTTTAGTGAAAGATCCCCTTTTAGATTCTGAAGGACAGATTTTAACAGCAGAGAATATTTTCAGGTACCTACGAATTGCTGTATAATATTAAAATAGTCTGTGCCATTAACATTTTAACATTTGTTATATTTTACCTTTGTAACTACTTTATATTTGCAACGGGTAAAGACTTCAGCTTTTCATCTTAGGGAAAAATGAGGGGGGTGAAATTTATATGCATTAAAAAAGATTGGATTAATTATATGTCATTTTTACATCCTATAGGTGTGAAATGCAATCAGGATATTAGTTTTGGAATACTGAAAAAATGTACATCTTTAAGGGACCTTGTCCTCCCTCAAACTGGCTGATTCCGTATCATGAAAGTATCACTAAGTTTAGTAGGGCTAGGATTTTACACATGCTTCCATGTTCTTTTTTTCTCTCCTCTCAGACATGCTGCCAATAAATCCGTGCTCTTACCCTGTTGAATTGTATTACTTCAAGTTTAAATATTAATTATTCTTATGGTTTTGGTCAGTTTTGTATTGCTAGGTTGATTGAATTTAATTGAATTATATCTGTGTCATGACTTTGAACAAATCAGTACATTAAAACAGGTATGTTGTATCACAAATGGGTCTAATATTTTGTTAATATACTCATTGTGTGCATACAATAATTAAGCCTGGCTAAATCTTGTGCTGATTTACTTCATGGCTGGACTACATGTATTGCTTCCTTTTCACTTAGAAGGATTGCATCACTGACAGGCAAGGTAAAGCAGATTTTAAGTGAAACAACTGCACCCATACAGTAGAGCAAGGAGAAGTGGGGTTGTTTGCCTGTTTTTTCAAACATGAGCCCCAGTCTTACAGTGACTCTTGGATGTAACACTATGTAAATACTATAAATACCCAGTGAAGATATCCAATGATCCAAATTCTATAATGATTTTCAGTAATGGGAGAAAAAAATGCTGGATGAAGCTTTACAGAAATACCTCTGACCTCTTGATCTGTGTTTGACTGACAAAACCATGGGCTGTCCAAGGTGGGAGTCCAGATCTCGTAGTGCAGCACACAGGAAGATGCATTTAGAGAAAGGGACTCAATTAGACAGACTTCAGTTAAAATTCATGAGCATCCCAAGGCTGGACATGGAGCAGTTTCTAGTCTGCAGTCTAAAATATTCCTCTGGAAAATAGTGGTGTCAGGGGCTGATGAGCACGTTACTCCCCTGAAAAGATTTTGTGCCTGTAGTTGGTACAAAGTGCAAGCCTGATGAAGCATTTACTTTCTAACTGACAAACCTTCATCTCTGTGTTGCTTGTGTCCTTGCTTTATAATGAAAGTAGTAGCTTCATTCCAGAGTTTTACTTCTGAGAGTTTGAAAGTTTTTTAGCTGATCCAGGAATATACTTCTCATGTACATTTTAATTAAAAATAAGCACACTCTGCCTTCTTTCATGCTGAATCTTTCCTGAAAGTAGGAATGAAAGGTGGCAAAAGAGAAATAAGGCAAATAGATTACAGAGATTTTCTGTCTAGTAAAAAAATTTGACGTTGGAAGAAATTATATCTGCAGCTTTTGCAAAAGGCACTTTTACATGAGGGGATTTATGTGCTGGGAGATTGAAGAATTATAATATGAAGGTTTTTTCTGTAACTGTTTAAGTCAGGGCCAAATATTAGGAGGTTCTACTCTGCATATAATGTATTATTTCTTGAAAATTTTTTTGGTTAATTACACAGATCAGTTGGAATTGCCTTCTTAGAAAAGCCATGGATTTAGAAAAGCTTTTGCCATGTATATGGCAAAAGGCTATCAAAACTATTGGTAAGAGTTTCAGTCTTAGACATTAAGTAACATAAAGAAGTCACTTACTTTCTTTTATTATCTTTTACAGAGAATGTTTGACTTTCCAAAATGGAGTGAGGATGGAAGAGAGTCAAAATGAATTGCAGAGGATTAAAGAGAATTTCTGTACTATATCTATAAAAGATGAAGAGGTATCATCCTGTTGTTTCATACTATGTGTTATACTAGCAGTTATTCTATGTTATGTGTGTGTGTTTGTTAACCTGCGAGTCATCTTACTGAGTTTTTTCATATTTGCTAAATATTTTGAGTTTTTATGTTTCCAAGATTAGAATACATTGGTATTATTTGTGGGGTTTTAGTTCTTGGATGCTGTTATTAGGAATCTCCAGTCTGACCAGCTGTTTTTCCTGGTACTTGATGTGTTTGCATTTATGCAGACACTTGTTACACTAAGAATAAAAATTAATCAGAGCAGGAAGCCATGATATGAGCGTGGGAAAGGGAAAGCTACAAGACATATTCTGGGATTTGGGGGGCCAGCTTGGCTTTTTTTTAAAGAAGTCAAATCTACTTTTTTCTCCATTTTTCAAAATTCTGAAGAACAAACTTTCAGTAAAATAAATTAGGATTGTATTTGGTTGGGAATTGTAAGTTAAAACACACTTTGTACATTCCACTGACTCAGTCTGAAGTTATATAACATTGTATTTTACCCTGTATTGAGCAAAGCTTTGTGTGGGCTGTGTTAATGTCAAGTGATTTCTCTCCTAAGAGCTCTTAAATTGGTTTAGAATTAAGTTATTTCAAGATTTTGAAGAAACTTTGACTGTATAGTAATATCAAAGGAGATTTACTAACCATTCTGTTTTGATTCATACTTTTTTAGTATTTCCTGTTGCCTGTTGAGTTAGAATTTGGCAAACCCAACAATGGTGGATCTGATTGTGTTAAGATTCCATCATACTTACAACTAAAGGAGGTGTTAAATTTAACTCCAATCACTGTAGATGATGAAGACCTTTCCAAACAAGTGATCAGAGAAGGTGGGAGTTGGTTTTAAGTGCTTGACCTGATTTTCCTTTCATTTGAACACATTTAACACAATCAAGCTCTTCTGTATTAACTTCACTTAAAAATTCTCAGCTTATCAGATGAGAATTTCTGTGGATGAACTAGGAACTGTGTTACACCCAAATTTCTGGTATTAGAAATGTCTCCTTAAAGAGTAGTAAACTACTTACCACTTGATTTAGTCCAGGATTGTGTTGTAATCTTGAACACAAATGTAATATGAGCCGTGATTTGTGATATATATAATTTGGTCTTGTATTCTCTGACATGTTTTTAAGTTTACTTTCAGAGACATCCCTAAGAGGATTGTATGCAGAACAGCTGTAATATAAAAAATGCTTTAGTTGCATTGTAACTGCAAACACAAAAGCACATTTCTGAATGAAAAATGGTTAAATATTTCAATGGATAACAGGATTACTCTCAGTGACAGTAATAGCAATGACAATAATTCTTTAAAGGAATTTTTGAAAAACTGCTGAATGCTTTTAGACTTCCGATAAATATAACTTGAACTACCATTATTAGCTTATAGATTGATTTGTATGACAGTATTTTGTTTAGTTAGAGAAAGGCATTGCCTGAGGGTTAGTTTTTTTTGGGGGGGGTTAAGTCAAAATAAATAATTCTCCACTTTTTTGGTGGACAGGAAGCAGCCCAAAGGAGGGAATCTTAATGCTTCTGAACATGAAGAATGTGTGCTGATATCTCTGTCTGATAGGGTAATTTGAAGTAATCCAGTCTCTTGCTGAAGATAGAAACAAAACTTTTAAGAGTGGATATTCTACTAAAACAGTTTTGTGTGCATTCCCCTGATATATTTAGTATGTGCCATGTTTCAAACTGAGATTGCAGATTCCGTACATAAATGTCAACTTATTGGGAGTCTTTTTGTTCTATTTTCGTCTTTTTTTTAGTAGCAAAAGAATCTACACACACATACTCCTAGCAAACTGTGTTTAGGCTATTTGCTTGGTCCGAGAATCATTGTAGTCATAGGAGCTTGGAGTGGTTCAGATAGTGACTACAATATCATGAGGAGGGGGTTTTGTCACTTGAGGGACAAGACTGAGCGCTGCTCTAATCAGCTAAAGCATCTGGGGTTACTAAGCATGACTAGTTTTTCATAACAATGTATCATGGAAGTTCAATAAAAAGACTGAAAGCTCTGACAGAAAAAATTAATTAATGGTTCATTTATGGCACCTTTTTAACATCTGTTTTCAGATCTCAAAGCAGAAATTATGTGCAAAGTAGAAATTTCCAAGTACTGTGAAATTCCACAAGATGTTTGCTCCAGTATTAGCAAAAGTATGTTGGAATTCTGTGAGTCAGGTAGGAAGATTTTAACAAATGAAGAGGTGATATTTAAAATAAATTCTTCAAGCAGTTTTTCAAATATTCTGTTTGTGGGAAAACATGTACCACATAGGTAAGAAGATTCACTTTGTGTAATCTATTATTTTGTACTCGCACCATAAGGAGGTAGCAGTGCCATACTCCTTTCTAGAGCTTTATAATCTAAATACAAGCAACTTTACAATTCTTTCATGTTGCTTTTGGCTGTAAGTGATGTCTATAACTTTCGCATTTTATTAGATTTTTAGGTCTTCTTTTATCTAGCAACTCATCTGCCAGGAGAGGGCAAATGAAAGTTAAGGCAGATTGATTAAAATTGTGGAGTCAAGGAGCACAGTTTAACATTTGTTAAAGTCTGATATAAATGCTTTCAAAAGAGGGTGGTGGAAAACGATTCAGGTGGAAGTGCTGTGTTTGTAAGTTCTGGAGATTCAAAATTTCCTTGCAGACATTCTGTTTTGAAAATGGTTCAGTAATTACATGTGATTGAGAAATTAAGCGAGAGCTGTTTTCTACAGAAATAAACTGTTGAGTATCTGCTAATGTGCATTGAATCCTTGCTTCTCCTTCACCCGGATCAGGAACGCTCTGTATGTCCATCTTTAATAGCTTGAAAACCCAAGTCATGGTGTTTACACCACGGACCGATGCTGAGCAGCTTTGGTGTCTCACTGCTCAACCTGGTCATCCAACCTTTGTTAAAGTTTTTTCTGGTTCCAGGTGTAGCCTTTCAAGATGATGTACAGTCTTTGCCAGCCCTAATATATTCATAGCTAAATTCTGTGAATTAAATTCTGTGCAAATTCTGTGGCAGAAAAATGGCTGTGCTGGTGACATTTTTCACCTTTCATTTAGTGTGGGAGGGCCTGCACAAAGAGTAAAACATTTGCAAATAAATGTGATCTGAGTAGAGTGTCAATACATGATTATGCACTTACATCACATCCTAATGTATATACTGTCTATGAAAAGATCTATCCATTGTTGCATTGGACAGTGGCAGTATTATCCGTCAGTACTTGTTCATTTGATGTTTTCCATCTAGAAGTTACTAAAACACTCGAGAAATGTTGAGTTTTCTCCAGACCAAGACCCTTCTTATTGTCTTAGTTTCAACAAGTTTTGAACTGAGCTGATAGCTGTTCCTTGCAGGCTAATAGTACTAACAGTATCATGCTTCAGATACTATATTGTAGTGGAATTTTGGTTGGAACAATCACATGATTTCAAAGTGTCTGATATAAAAGCTCAGTGGAAACATACTGTTCCACCCAGATAAAGTTAAGCTTATTTTACAGAGATTATTGTCTGCCGATATAAACTGAAATCTGTGTCTAGTCAGCTCTATGACTGCTCTTTAATTCTAAAGCTTACAAGCAGGAGGGGCTTAAATGCAGTAGATCCAACTCTTCCCCTGTATATAATAATAGTAAATTGACTGTGATCTCTAGGATATTGTCCATTCTTCTGCAGTAAATGAGCAGTCAAGCCATCTTGAATTGTCTTTTAGTGAAAGTGGCTATGTTGATCTTTATTACCAGTTGCTTTCTTAGCTCTGCTGTTGAATCAGGTAGAATTACGTTGCTGGGACACAATCAGCTTCCATCTCTCTCTCTCTTTCTTTTTTTGTTTTGTTTTATTTTCCAGGATAGATTCACATCTGTAGGATAGAGATCTCCGAATGTGTGCAGGCATTGCTAGAACACTGTTTGATAGCTGAAGTTTCTGTATTGGGTGTCAAACAATATTCAGCTGAGATGCCCAACGGTCTTCTCCTTCTAATTAGTTTTGCTCTTTATGAGTTACCAGAAGTGAAATATGTTTGCTTGAATTCAGAGAAGAAGCAGTCATAAGGCTAAGCAGTCTTTCTCTAGTGGTTGAGTTTGTTTAAAAAAGGCATTAAGAGATAAGATAGTTGTATGAGTCAGCAATGTTCTGAGAAGGGGAATGTTACTCTGAGTGTAGGCGGAGTTTAACTAATGTAGCTGATAAAAATAATTCCAGTCTCAAAGGCAAAAATAACTAGACAAGGACAAATATTCATAATATTGCTCAAAGAGAAGGAATAGTTCTTTTTAGATATGGCAAGTATTTTTGCTGTCCTGAGATCAGCTTCTGTCCTGTTCAAACTAAAGTCCTAAAATTGCTGTTCCTTACAAAAATTTGTTTGTGAGCTGAGGTTCACAACGTAGGTTTATTGAACCTTTTTTGTTCTAAATAAGTGGGAAAGAAGTTATAGTGACTGGAAGTATGTTGCTTTCTTTTATACCCACTATTATTTCTTACCTTTTTTTCCCTGCTTTTTTGATATGTTTGTGTCCTCTGGCTTTCTGTCAGTGTCCCTTATCCTTCCTGCCTAACAATCGGCTTGTTAGGTCCTTCAAGGAGAAGCTGTGAGCAGCTGGTAGGTGACTGATTCGTAGCCTGCTTTGTGCCAATTGGCCAGGCAATGTGGGTATGATGATTGCATCTACTTACTGCCTGATGGAATGAATAGGGAATTCATTATAAGTGTTTTTCCTTGTGGAGGCACTGAGTTATTCATGCTTTTTCTGCCTTGGTTTTCACAGAACATTGAACAATGTGGTTTTTGTGATTTCTACTTTCTGGTTAGTAGAATACCAGAGAGATTGATACCAGGGTAATCATATGAACCACCAAAATCAATGAAGTCGCAAATTTGTAATGAGACTTAATAAAACCCAATAATCATTAATATGTCCGCATTTAATATGATTGGGAGAAAAAAAAGAATGTTTAAATTGACTTGTAGAGGACTTTTAACATGCCAGGTTTGTTTGTATGCTGCTTTAAGAAAAACGAACCTGGTGTTATAATTAATTTCAGTGATCATCCCTAGAAATTTCAATGAGTACCAATTCTGCTTGAAGGAGTAATTTTTTCATTAAAATCTTGACTGTTTTTGAAGTTCCTGCGGCCGTTCTTACAGCCATGACAATATTGCCTGTAGTCTCTCTCCCATTTAATTAACTTAATTTTTGGAGGGATTATCTAAGAAGGCCAACAGGCATGAATATCAAAATCTCAACCATGATACCTGATGACTTAATTATAAAAATAATCTTATATATGGAACATATGTATCCAGAACTACATCAAGGGAATGTGATCTACAATTGTTTCTCCAAACTGTCTGGAAATTAGATGTGAAGTATTTGGGCTACGAAGCTTTTTGAGTTGTCCCATTAAAAAAATTTCTATTTTAATCCAGAACTTCACTAGTGTAAGATTAGTAAGCATGTGTATTTCATTCACAAGTAGCTTTGTGATTTTGATTTTTATTTTTGTTTTGGCTGGGGCTTTATGCAATTTCCAGCTGAATATATTCCATATTTGAAAGATGAAATGGAAGTGCCTTTAACTCCTCCATGCAGACAAGAAAGGTCATGGGTTAATTTTCTGTGCAGAGGACTTCAAGAAGAGCCTATTTGTCTCTCTGGTAACAGGTAATGAAACCTTGGTAGTGACAAATTCTGTCATAAATCCTCAAAATTATTGAAAAAATAACTTCAGTGTATTTATGAATTGGTACGTACATTCTTTGAGCTGCATATAGATTGTGTTTTGTGTGAAAGAGTGATGGAATGCGCAGTCCATATGTGTGGTTTTCTAGAGGAGCCTGGAAAAGGAAAGGAAGTTGCTTCCTAGACCTCTTTCTCTGGGGGGATGTAATAGCCTGAAAATCCAGTCTTCTTTTTGTGGTAGGCAACAATAAATATTTAAAGTATTTAGCAAGTATATGTATGGGCATATGCATGTATTTATACCTATGGCAAGCACATATGCGGCACAAGGATCGTGTGCAAAATGTCCAGAAGAGATATAGTAAGAAAGTATTGTCTGTTTTGGGGATGTCCTCCAACAACAGATTTCAAGCCTTTTCATGCCAATTTAGGATTAGGATTGTTCCATCTTTTCTTTCTCATCTTGTTTGAGACTAGAATTTCTTGCCTTACTGTCTTTCTAACATATGCAGGAAAAATTTCAATATCCCTGTGTGGCAGGAGCCATGGTCTTGACAGAATTCTCATTCAGTGCTGCTTTACTTCAGGGCCCAGCCTTGATGGCTCCTCCTCTCACTCTTTCCTATTGTCCTCTGTAAGGATAGGAAAAGAAATTTAATGACCGAGTGAATGGATGAATGAACTGAAAATTTAAAGACAAAGTATATCTTTAAAAGATTGTTTTATTTAAATCAAAATTCAACAGATAATGCTGCTAAACTTCATACCAGCAAATTTTTTTTAATGTTCTTCTTAGCATTTTAATTGCAGAGCCTTCTAGGAAATTCTTAGAATCTTTGATATGGCAATCAGAGAAGTATCGGGATAATATGAGCTCTCTTTTGCTTGTTGGTAAGGATTTCTAATTGATGCTCAGTTTCTAACTGATGTTTACAAGTTCCATGTACATGGAGAAATAAAGCATAAAAGATAATGTTATATTACAGAGCACTTATTTTGAGTCATTGAAGTTTATCCAATTACTCTAACCCTGTGAAGTTTGGATAATGTGATTATTTTAGTACATATGAAAAGTTACAGTATGGCAACATATAAGTTGGTATGCCATGTATCCTTCTATGGAGGTAATTTTAGTTAAGTAAGAGTTTTACTTTTTTTATGACTGTGGTTGCTTCTATTATATATAATAACTAATAGCTGAAGTCTGGTAATCTGTTGAACTCTTTTCTGTATTTGATTTTCTGTTAAATAATGTTTCAAAATACATAGCAATCAATACAATAGTGCTGTCAATGGAAAATAATATTGTAACTACATGAGAGTAGCAGAGAAGCAGAATATGCAAAACCAAAACAAGCTGCAGGCTATTCATAAAAGAATATGTATTACCACTATTCTTTCGTTTCACTTTGTCTTCCCTTTACAAGTCTCAGGATTAAGTTATGTATATTGACTTGTTTTGTTGTCCAATTCCTTTGTATGTTGATTTATAGCTGAAAATAATGTACGATATGCTCATTACTATTTCAGTTAATTTTTTTTCAGGTAAGGATTATGATAAGGCTTTATAACCATGACAACAACCCACAGATGATTAACAAGATAATTTGTAACTTTAGTAATGCAGCTATCAGATCTGAAAAAAAATTGAACCCCCCACCCCTCTTACTCACAGAACTCAGAAAAGCACACTTGCTCTGGTAAGGTTGACTGCTTTGCTGTTAAATCTATTGATGGACACAGAGTTACAAATGGAAGTATGAATAATAGATATACGTAATATATATGTACTTGGGAGCTTTCATTTCCAAAAGGGCATTCTGTTTTCATCTTTCTGGGTTATTGATATTATATGTTAATTTCTGACTCTTTTGTAGAGCATCCAGCTGTTAGCTTTGTGCATCAGCATCATTCACTGACAGAACTGCAGAAAGAGCTGCCAGTTGAGGTCGAAGCACCAATGCTTGGCTCACAAGAGGAGGTCTGGTGGCTTCATAGGGGTTTAAATCTAGCAGCTGTAGAAATTTTGGAACAATTTAATATGGATGGAAGTAATCCAAACAGTCTGCTTCCTACAGTAGTAGAAACATTCACACAATTTACGTCATATCAAATAGAAAGTAAGTGTTTTTTTAAAAAAAGTGATTAAAAGGCAAAAATAGGTTCTTCAACAGAGAATCACACAGGGAATTACCTATCTCTGAGAACAAAGGAAATTATTTATATCTTTTGTGATGCTGTAGAGGGTTTTTTTTATGCAGACTATTAAAATCTGAACAACTCATCACTTCAGAATTTCTCATGGACATTTTTGCATACTTGTAATCAAACTTCAACAAAAAATGTGAAAAGTTACTCAGATTTTGGTGTTTAACTATGGCCAGACTGCAAGGCACCAGTTGTGGTTGTAGAACTCCTCGGATTGATAGTAACATGATGTATTGTGAAACACATAAGCACTACTCATGCAAGAACATTTCCAATTAACTGCTTTTTACATTTCTTTAATTGTTTAGTTACTGTGTTTCAGATGGATGTGCTGCCACAGTGCAAAAAGCTTGTAATTCTAGTGAAGCATATCTTCAAAGGGAACTGTTTGAATTCTTCATTTTTCCCTCTAAAAAACAAAAATATCTATTTTTCTTCCTAATGACATGCGTTGCATCCCACTTCCTAGAAATCTAACATCAGTTAATCCCATGTAGATGGTGAAAACTTCAAGCAATAAAATAGCCTTTGGTGTCAATATTGTGCATTTTTGCTTAAGACTAGTCAGTGCAAGTTTTCTGAGAAGGGATCCTTAGTGATCTGAGAAGGCAGCAGTTTTTAAAAATGCCTCTCTACAAACTGTCCAAGGTCCTTAACTCCAAGAGGAGAGAGAAAAGACAAAAATGTATGTTACAGCAAAGAAATTAAATTGTGTTTTTCAGGATGGCTTGAAGAGAGGAATTCTGTGACAAACCAAGAGCTGCTTTCTGCTGAAAGACACCAGTCAGAAAAAGTAGTTAATCCTAACCTGTCACTGCAGATTCAAAGGCAGTACTTTGACATGAGCGCTGTGTCATCTGCCAAAATTCACAATACAAATACATCTGTGGAAGAGCCTACTGGAGGAAGCATAAGAAAGATTAAGACAGAAGAGGCAATTCATGTCTTAAAGCTAGAAAACGAAACCCCCAAACCATCTGTATCAGACAGCTGTAAAGGTGTGTCTTTTAAACTAGGCAACTCATCCTGTAGTGGAAAGCCTGCATCACTTGCTTCTAAATGGGCCAACGATGATTCTGATCTGAACAGCTTTATTATGATGAGATCTAGACATACCAAAGTCACCCAAAGAGAGGAAAAATGTTATGTAGACAGACCTGAAAAAGGTATGGAAACCAGTTTATTCTGCCATTTTTCCAGATTTAATTCTTCTCTATTTCACTGGTTATAGTACATGCTAGTTCATCCTACTCAATGATTTGAAATAAATTGGCAACATTTTTATGATCTTAAATGTAGCGGAATTTTTAGCTATGTGTCTTACCTTTTGTTGTTTTCCTTGAGATATATTAAAATATTTTGGTTGGTTAGTTTACTTGGGATGGGGGGGGTGCTTTTTTTGAGGGGGATGGGATTTTCTGGGGGGGACTTGGAAGTGGTATTTCATAAAATAAATATTTGAGTTTGTTTCTATTCTGACAAAGTAATTCTAAATGATACTTACTTCTGGAGATCTCTTCCATCCATATGTTCTGAATTGGATCTCCTGGCCACTTCGGAGAAGTAGTCATCCTCAAATTCATTGTTGTTATCAAATAGCAAATCAGTACTCTCACTTCTGTAGCCTAGAAAATGAACAGGAGTGGTTTGTTTGAGCCAGTTACCTTGGTGCAAACCCCATCAAATCAGCAAACAATGCAGCATTAGGGAAAATTGTTGGTAGGCTTGTTCTTGTTGATGGCAGTGCTTGGCAAAGAATATCAGGCTATGTGTTCAGCATTGAAGGTTTCCAAAATAACAAAGAGGAAAAAAAAGTAGAATAATTTTCTTACTTGTTTTTAAAAATAAGTATCTGTGACATAAAGTAGCAAGTGACAGTGACATAAGTCCAAATTCACTTTTCAGGATAGAATTATATGAAAAAAAAAATTGAAAAAAATGTTGGACTTGTAGAGCAGAATTTTGACAATAAATTTTATCTGTGTTTTAGTTAAAAAAAAAAAACAGTTGTTACATAAAAGCCTCAGCAGCAATTCCTGTAGAGTTGGGGTATTTGTTTAATTGTGAGCTTATGTAATCTTGTGGAAGTAATTCTTTCTCGGTAAAATTCATGCGTTTCTGACGCTGTCAGAGGTGTATACAATTTTTCGTGGCGTCGGAAAGCCATAATCCGAATTTTAGGAGACCGAGGTACCTGAAGTTTTTTGCTGCCATCTAGTGAACCCTGACCAGAACTACATCGCCTTGCACAAGGAGGCCGAATGTATTTAAACACAAGCTGTCACATTCACGAATAGGCTTGGGAAGGTTTAAGAAGATTCAACGCAGATTAGGATACGTGTACGGGTAGACCCCTGTTGCAGATCAGTTACACCTGATATGAATATAATAAACTGATATAATGAACCCATTAAAATATGGGGGTCTGTGATAAGTCACATCGATGTAGAAATAAAATAAATCACTGCATCCTTTCTCAATAAAGAAAAGTTTTTATCAAAGGTCATTCTAACTCTAACTGAAAATAAGAAAGGCTAGTAGTGCTTGTAGGCCTCTTTGTTGTTTATTTTTTTAAAGATATCAATGTATGTAATGTTTAGAAAATATGCAAGAGAGAAGTAGTAGAAACAATTCAATGATCCAATTTTGAACCCCAAATGTCTTTTCAAAATAAGGGAAGTTATCTAAGTTAAGTAGAATAAAAATTCTGGTTTTTTTTCCTTCTGTCTCTGTATTAGTTTTCTGAGGAAAGTGGCATTCTTAAGTAGAAAAATCAGTAATATTTAGAAGAATATTCTTATTGAATAAGAAAACCTCTCACAGAAAAATATCAGAAATAAAGATATAAAAGAAGCTTTGTTGCCAGAAGTTGTAGCTCATGCATCAGTAGGTATCAGGAAGAAGGGAAGGCCACTTAGAAATATTAACAAGTTACAAAAGTTAACTAGAATATAGGAGAAAAACTATTTTCAATATGCAATTCTTTTTTTTCCCCCATTTGTAACTTCTTTGTTCTTTCTTCATGGCTTAAAGTATCTAACCTTTTCTACTGACACTCACTGATTTATTTTTCATAGTTTGACCTCCTTCTGGTCAGCAGCATCTTTTCTGTCATGCGTGTTTTTTCTCCATATAAAGGCATATGAGGTTTCCTATGGATCTGTATTGTAGAGCGGTAGAACCAGCTCCTTAACTTTCCCCGCTCTGTATTTCTGCCCTTAGGAAGAGCAATCTGGTGATGCCTGACTTCTTGGGCTGTGTAGGCAGACAGGGTCTAATCTGGTTTTGTGTCTTGTGGATTTTTGTACTGTATAAGTATAATATGAAAACAGTAAAGAATTCATGATGAGAAAATGTATGTGTCACAGAAGCAATTTAATTTGAAAGTACTTTTGCATATGGAGTAATTTATAGAACACTTTTCTTATTCACTGAGCTGCTTTTGTGATATCTAAATATTCACTTGTCATTTCATTATTTAGTGGTACAGCCTGAAGAACACCTTATGTGTGTTCACAAAGAAGATGTTTCTTTTTGTGAGACTGTAAAAACAGAGGAAAAAACCCAAGAGAATGAAGACATTATCACTGTCAATATTCAACCATCAGGTATACACTGTTTTTGGAACTGCTTTACCTTTTCCCTGCTAACAAGCGACAGAACCGGAGGAAAAGGCATCAAGCTGCACCAGATGAGGTTTAGATTGGATATGGGGAAAAACTTCTTCATTGGAAGAGTGGTCAGGCATTGGTCAGCAGTGGCTTCCCGAGGTAATGGTGGACTCACCATCCCTGGAAGTGTTAAAAAACCTGAGCATATGGTACCTGGGGACATGGTTTAGTGGTGAACATGATGATGCTGGGTTAACAGTTGAACTCAATAATCTTAGTTATTCTATGATTCTACATAGTTTTGCAATACAATTTTATATTAAATAGTATTGCTCAGACAAATACAGAAATTATTAAACTTGGCCTCTTGTCTTTGTGGCTGAAAGTATTGCAAGTAGAGCAAACTTTATTTTGGCACAGAGGTGATAGCAGGCTATGGAGCTCCATCTTAAGACTAGAGCCAACTGCATGCAAGGTGAAAAGAGTAACTCAGACTTTGAGTTATCCAACTTTGAGTCTGATCAAAATTAGCAGGCATGAAATCTCTCGGTGCCAATCAGTACCTTCCATTTATTATGCTGCACGTTTTTGTCTGAGTAAATGACAAATGGATGGAAGAAATTAGTAGTCATTTTTATAGGAAAAGTCTTTAACACGTAGAAATAAACTATGGGTTAAGCTCTTACATGACTGGGTCTTACCCCTTGAACTCTGCCTGTTGTGTAAGGCAGTGTATCAAGGAGCATAACTGACAACACTTTTCTCAAGCAGTAGAAATGGTAGAGGAGAACCTAGAACATATTTATCCAAGCTATTATACAGCCTCAAATTAAAAATACCCAGCCCTAGGAAGTCGTAGGGGCAGCACAGATTAGTTTAGTTTTTCGTGGAAATGCAATCATTCCAGCCATGTGCTTAATAGGATTTTCTTTCACAGAACCAGTGAGAGAGTGGAGTAGTCTTTTCATCTGTTCCCGAGATGAGAATCATAGCTTTATTTTTTAATTCTTTTTTTCCTAATAAATTTTGAGGCAAAATTCCTGTAATGCAACTGAGGAGAAAAACTAAAGCATTTCTGCAGTCAAAAGAAATTTAGCATTTTGAAAATCACTATGAGGTAGAAGCAGGCTGCAGTTGAATAGTAGAACAGTCTTAAAGTGAGTCACAGGAGTAGAAAATACTAACTTCTTCTCATGGAGTTTGATCATGATATGCATGGAACAATGTGGTTACCTGCTGTAAGGATCAGGATTGCTATCCTTTAGGAGGCCCTATGGCAAGTAACTTTTTCCAGTAATGTTGTAGCTTTCTTGAACGAGATAAAGTTATTTTGCTAGGTCTTTTGAATATTTGTGTCCAGTAGTGGTATGTGAAACCAAACTTAATTATTATGTTTTGCTCGTTGTGTTATCCAGAAAGCCAGTGCCAGGCATACTGCCTCTTGGAAGAAGCAGCCATTCCTGTACTAAAAGATTTGATGCATCTGAGTGTACTTGCTTCTGTTACTTGGAGCTTTGACAGTGTTAAGTTTGATCACACAAGATTTTTTTTAAAACAGCAAAAGAAAGTGGTATGTGATAATTTTAAACAAGGTATGTCTTTTAAAAAACGCATTTTCTTCTTTGAAACTAATACTGATTTAATTGGTGACAAGATTTGAGCTGTTTTATAAATTAATGCCAGATCTTTTAACAGTTTGTTTTATAGAGTTACAACAGCTGATTTCCTCTTTTATTTCAAAGTATCTCCTTGTTGTTCAAGATTACATTTATTAACCTCGATATTGCAATACAAAATTATTCTAATTGGATTTCAATTTAAAAGATTTTGCATATGCTTCAGAAATGTTGTTTCTATAGCAAACAGTGTTTAATATTTTTTCATGCTAGATTTTAAAATTGAAAGGTGTTTGCATGGTTTTGTTGATTCTTTTCTTTCACTAGCTATATATATATATATATACCTGCATGATGCCAAATACTATGCCCATGTTAGAAATGAGGAGGAAAAACATACGTAATAATTTGGTTTCTTTCTGACTTCATTTCTCTCCTATGTGGTATGTGAAAGCCCTGTAAAACCAGAAAAATTAGAAGAAATGTCATCAAAGTTAGTGACCCCTTACAAAGATTTTTGACTGTAAAGAGGGTCAGGAAAACTTCATAACAAAATAGAGGCTGGTTTGAGGAACATTTAGAGTGTTACTTAGTATTTTGTATTATTCTATGTGTTATACAGCCCATAGTTACTTGCAGGGATAACGTTGTAGGCTTTCTACTACCTGCCAAGTTTCTATATTATGGCACAAATTATGCTATAAACTCTTGCTGTCTCAACTTCATTACTTTCTGTGCTGAATGTAATTTTTCTCAAAGAAAACATTAGTTACCATGAGACCACAAATGAGAAAGAAGACAAACAAAAAACTTTAGTTGACCCTGCAGAGTGGCAGCCTGTGATCTATAGAATTACCACATTAAAATTGTCAGCAGCATTCTCTTAATGTGAAGGAGGTTACAAAAAAGCAAACACCATCTTCACAAACATAAGGGACAAACATGGTGTCTGCATCTGTATCAGTGAATCACAGAAAGGAAAACTTTAGTGAGAAAAGTATACAGGGAATCACTACTGCCTCTCTGAAGAAGGGAAAAAAGTATGAGTCTGCATTTCAATTCAAGATTAATTTCAGGAAACTTCTATCTTCTGGGATGTAGTTAACAAGGTATAGAAATTGCATTTCTCCCCAGCTAAAACAGCAGAAGGAAATAAGAACTTTCTTGCTAGAAGCTCCACAGAAACAAGACAGGAATACCTAATTCATTCCTAATGAGTATTTCTCTGTCTCTGTAAGGAGATACAAAAATCTCCCTGAAAACATACTTATTTTATTCCCTTCCTGGTTTTAAATAGTTTCACAATATCCAGTCTTATTCCGCTTTACTCCAGAGTATGTTGATGTATTTGCTACTTAATCCCTGAGTGAACACAGCAAACAATCACTTACCGTGATAGTAGAGTTCTGCTACCAGATTACTATCCCCATGCTGGTCTTTTGTGCATCAAATATTGCCAAGTGCTCCAGTCTTTCATCATAAAATGGTTTCTTACTATGTTACTTTGTTTCTGAATTATCTGTATCCCTCACTGAGTTTTTATGGTGATTGATGTAAAGAGCTGGACATAGTCCTTCACTAACAGAGCTGAACATGAACTTTCTATCTTTTGGTGGAGAATAGTTGCAAGATCTTTGCCTTTCATGCAGTTTCCAACTAAATCCTTCTGTATGCTGTGTCCCTTAGTTGATTTTTCCATCCCAAGTGCCTTGCTTGCCTTTTTGAATTAAAGTTATTTTAATCCCAGTACACAGAACTAGCTGCTGTTTTCCTCCTAGAATGCGCCTTCAGCTGTAGTAATTTATTCTTTAATTATCTTCCTCAACCTTTTTTAGCATCTTGAAGTATGTGTTTAATTATTAAGCACACTTACTCTGTAGTTGAGTTTTCAAAAATTTCTGGTTTATGATAATGAACTGCGCCATTACCTGTGTGCAATTCCCAAAAATACTTGCTGTCTTCAGACTAGAAATTCCTTCCTGCTAAATCAAGTCCTATAATATATGTTCAAAATGGATACACAATACAGAATAGGAAGTCCATACATTTGTTTGGTGTATGTGGGGCTAAGAAGAAGCAAATGTCATTCAAATTTTCCTTCTTGAAGGTGAAGATTCTTATAATGAGATGTTAATTAGGTGCAGAAAATTGCCACACTAAAATCAGTAAGCAATGTGATTTTAATGATATGCCCAGGGGACCCGTTACCTCCTCCTCCAGCAAGCACCATCTATCTGTACACACCTTTCAAAAAGTCTGGCCTGTGTGCCACTTGCTCTGGGTCAGATCACCTGAGAAATGTTATGCTATATCATAAGCTATTTGGCAAGACCACCAGATCTGAAGGTTAACCTTTGAAGGTTATCATGTTTAAGTGTGTTTAATGAAAATGCTTAGATACCAGGATATTTTAAGCTGACTACATATATATGTATGTATATGTAATGTGAGTTGTGAAGTTTTATGTAGACTACACCTCTGTCTTCTATTTGTAAAGGTAAAATAGATGAGAAGGAGATCATGCTGTTCAAACACGCAGCTCTGATACACCTGCTGGTGACAGTTCGAGATCTGCTACTAACATGTGGCTTGGATACCGCTCTAGGTTTGTTTACAGTACTGAATAATGATACCCAGAAACCCAAAGCTTTGTATGTGTTCTGCAGACCATCCCTCATGTTTGTAGCTGTGACTCTTTGCCATCGGGGTATATGCTCAGTTCATGACTAATAGACCTCTTTTTTGTTATGTCATGGATTTCTTAAGAACTTCCACATATATAATATGTCTTGTATCTCAGAATGTCAAATTTTCATTGGAATCTCTGTGTGGAAACTGAGGAACATGAAAAAATGTAAAGTTGTTTTCTATTTACCATCTGTCTTTTGTGAGTGTGGAGCACTGTCCACATAAAATATTGTTAAGCTCCGTGGAAGTGAGCTATTTAAATATGTGAGCATTTTAAGCAAAATCTTAGATACTATCTAATGTGTCATGTGAAAGAAGTTTGAACTTACAACACTGGATTTATGCAGAAGCTTCTTTTGAGCTTTTCTGGTCTTAGTCAAATTTGGAATATGACAATCCATTGTAACCCAGTTTAATGCCTGAAATGATAATGCTGAGCCTGTCAAATTATTGTGTATTTTGAATTTTCAGATACCTCTATCAGGACAGATCTATAAGAAGTTGAAGTCAGTGTTTATGAATGCCCTAGGAAAGTCAGACTCCCTCTGTCTTTATTGGAGATAAAGTTGCTTCAGAGCATCTGCCTTCAGTCTGAACTATTCCTTAATGGATGGTGTTTCCTTAAAATTGATGTAAAATGTAAAGCAACTGCCATAAACTGAACTGTAGGGGACAAATTATTTTGTATTTCCTTAAATACTGCTAGCAATAAAAGAGTAGGAAGAAGAATACAGAATGAATATATAAGTAGAATCCTAAGTACAATTATTTTCTGTCATTACTATAAACAATGAAGAAGGATGGGAGGAAGAAAAATGAGCAGTTGTTCTTGCACTCTATTGTAGCAGAAGCACTCGCACTCCTAGGTGATATTTCAGAATTACAAATGCACCGGTGTTTCCAAACCTGAGCAGCAGCTCACACAGGAAACTGTACAAGTAAAAAGAATCTGAAAAAAATGTAGAAAATTGAGTGAGATACTGAGTAGGCCTTGTAGTCTGCACGGTTGTGTTGTTGTGTGATTCATCCTGCAGTTATACTAGATGCATTTTTTCTTTATGAGTTTTTAGATAACCCCAGCATTGTTCACCATTTATACATAGAAGGCATCATTCAGAGTTTGAGAATAGTTGCGATAATATGGCGAGTGATCAACACACAGGACAAACAAGCTTTAGACAATGGTGATAGAAATACTGTTGTTACTTCGTATAAACAATACAGATTAGTTAAATATGAGTGTTGCTGCTAGCATCTGCAGCTTTAGGATGCAGTCTTATATAATTCTATGTGCAGATACATAGCAGATACTACACAAAGTACAGCAGTTTTGTAAATACCATTTATGTACCCAATTAGTGGTCACATTCTCTTTCCATCTTGGGGAGCCATTAAAATTTCATCTGTTTTTGTGCAAGATACTTTCACATAGATTTTAAATTGATATGCAGATTCAAGGCTTGACAATTATCTTTTGTCGCTTAATCTACTTTTTTGTTGCTTTTTAACAGGTTATTTGTCCAAGGCAAAGGATATCTATAAAAACATTTTAGAATCTTGTTTGAATAATATCTGGAGGCAGTTGAAGATTGTACAGTACAGCAGCCAGAAAAAGCATGAAACGCATCCCAAAATAATAGCACTTCAGCGTGAAATGTTAAATTGGATGAAAAGTTATGGAGAGAAACACGATGTTAAGGTTAACAAACAGTGTAACCAAATCATCTTAAAAAACAAAATTGTTCCAGGTTGCATGAATAATTGCAAAGCTATGTTTTAACAAGGGTTTGTTTATGAAAAAAAAAGTCTAATATTTACCTCATGGCATCTAATATTTACCTCATGGCATCTATTAAATAAGGCTAATGTAAATTCTAAGAACTCCGTCACAGGAGTACATGTTTCTGTTTGAACAAATCTCCCCTTGTTGCATGCATGAAAAAACATGCAAAAGAGTTTTAGCGTTACCAGGGGTTTTTCTTGTTGCAGGTGGTTTTGTTTTCCCAATAAGTATATTGTAGCGCATCAATTACTGAAAATTGTAATATAAACTTTTATTTGAAAGCCTCACTCATCTGACACAGGGACAATCATAGAGCAAGTCGTGATTGTGTGCTTATGTGGCATGACTTGGAGTGCAGGTATGCCAAGGAGCCTGTGGATGGTATTATCCACAGATAACCGCTGCTTTAGCCAGTGTATCTGGCCAACTGCCTGGCATTTGAATGATATAAGAAACAAATATCTGTGAGTGATAGCTTTGGCATGGAAGAGAGAGTTTTGGAGGAAGTTCACATTATCCAAAGATTCTCTTTTCTGGATGTGTGAATATTTTGGGTGATACAACACAGCGCAAAAGACCACTTTCCTTTGCAGAATATTTATTATTTCTTTAGAGAACACTGATCACATTAGGAAACTGAATGAAATGCATAGTGTTTAAAGAGTTCTAACTGTTTGGAATAGAATTTATGATCCTAAACACAGCCAAAAAAAGATCTTTAAGGTTATTTTTAGCTTCTTTCCATACTTCAGTTCCTGGGGATTTAATGTTCATGTTTAAGAGTTGCACTGGGATCTCTGAATATCTTTTGGTTAAATTTTGCTGAGAATACAATATAACAACTTATTATACACTCTTCTAGAATTTAAAATTAAAACGAAGCAACAAAAATAAAATAGCACTGATTATCTTGTCTGTCACAGACACACTAAGATGATTTTGCATTCTTTTTGTCCTCTTAAAAGCAACACATTTTGCTTTGTGATGCTAGGATTATGTTGTAGTAGGAGGCATATGAGAACTTGATGTCATCTTGATCAGATCAGCTGATAATTTGTCAGCTTGGTGATAATTTGGCTTTTCTTCTAAACTCTGCTAGCTGTGATTTTAAAAAAATTTTAGCTATAACTAAAAATTTTTAGTTTTGACTTGCTTGCTTAACTTAGTCATGCAGAAATATGCATGCAATATAATGCTATATCTAATTTTATTCACAATTACTAATTGTTTACTGTTTCCTGACATTCAGAGACAGGTTTTACTGAGCCAGACTAGATAGAAGTATTCCAGTTTAATAAAAAGTAGAAGTTCTATTCGATAAACTATTTACTGTTCTATCATATCATATCATATCAAATCAGTATCAGTTAATATTATGTAAAATTTGATAGTCTCATTATCCTTTTATTAGCCAAGGTTGTTATTGATGCAGGATTGTAATGGGACATTTCATTTGTAAGGAAGAAGTTACCGCTAGTTTAGAAAAAAAAATTTGCTCTTTGTTTCATTATCTTTTGTACTCATGATTAGATAGAAAGTAACTAAAAATTTCATCTAGCTCACATGAACATGTAATAAGTCTGCTGCTGAGCTGTGTGTGGAAAAGCAGGTCTGTATTTTTAAATGCAGTTGTCCAGAACTGCTTATAAAGATGCCAGTGGATTGTTGAGTGGCTCTTCTGTGCACCTACTTATGGAAATAGAAATCTGCCTTATGACTGTGTGACCAGAAGTTTATTTCTGACAAGGTTAACATGCTTTTAATATTTATACATATGATTATCTTATGTCTGTAAATCTTAAGAATCAGACAATGCTATGTGCCTTCTTAAAAATCTTATCTTGTGTACACCATGAGAGGAGTCTATACAATGGCATAAAAGTTCAGAGAGTATCCTGTCAGAAAATATGGTGTATGTGTGTAGGTACATATTCTTCTTTATATACTTGTGTAGCATGTGCTTAGTTTGTATCAATTGAAATGATGGACAAGGTAAATGTCTTCTCTGGTGGAGGTTCTTGTTAATACTGTGTCTGTTTGGTAGATTCTAATCCTTTTCAACATTTTTGTTGTAAGCAATATTTAATGAGTCTCAGATCTCTGGCAGAAACACTCTTGTGGCTTCATCTACAGATTGGAAAATCTTTCTAGATAGTTCAGCAGTACATCCAGTACCTCCCTCTGATCCATAAGTTCTTTGCAGGCTGAATTCTAGATCTCTTCAGCTTCAGTTTTGTCTTCATAAGGATAATGTTTCTAATGTGACTGATCTGTCTACTCTATTACACAATTACAATGTAATAATGTGGTATAATCTCTTTAGATAGTGTCTTTAAATAGCATTCTTTTGCAGTAAAGGAGCAGTCAGTTCCAAGCAAGTGAAAAGCCAAGCAAGCAAGGCAGAAGCCTGGCCTGCCTGAACAGGGGTCTTCTAGAATTTAGGTGGAAATGGAGTGTATATGGACTTTGAAAGTCACTTACGAACAGTGACATGAAGGGTCTTTAGAGACGCTGTTCACTCCTGTAGTGAGAAAATTTACGTGGCCAAAGCTCAGTTGAAGTTCAAGCTGGCCAACACTGTGAAGGATGACAAAAAGGGCCTTTTAGAGTAAGTCAAGAGCAGTATAGGAATCAGAGACAATATTGATCTGCTGCTCAACAGGGTTGATCACCTCACAAATAAGTAGACAAAGCAGAGAGAGACATCCAGTGCCTTCTTTTGTCTCTGTCTTCAATCCCTAGAGCCCAGTGTTAGAAGACTGTGACTGTAGGATAATGTTAAACTCCCAGCCAATTCTGAACTTGTTTGGGACTTGCTGCTCCGTCTGGATGTGCAAAGACATGTAAAGTCCAGTGGAGTTCATCCCAGGGTACTGAAGGAGCTCAAAAATGTCATTGTGAGAACTCTTTCCATTATTTTTCAGCGGTCTTGAGAGTCTAGAGATACCAGCTGATTGGAAGATGTTAAATGTTTCAGTTTTCAAGAAGGGAAAGAAGAGCGCAAAGAATTAGAGTGAATGGAATTACATCAGGCTGATGGCCAGTGGCCAGTGGTGTTCCCCAGAGCTCAGTTTTAGAGACAGTGCTCTTAAATGTTTTTATAAGTTGTCTGGACACAGGAATCAAAAGTGATTTTACTGATGATACTAGGAGAAGCAGTGGTCTCTCCTGAGGGTATAAAGGCCTTACAGAAAAATTAAATTAGAGAGCTGACCACTCACCAGCTCTATGAAATATACTGAGACCAAGTGTCAGATTCTCCATCTGGGATGGGGCCATCATGGTTATACATACACATTGGGAAAGAAGAGACTGGACTCCACTGGAAAGAGACTGAAAGTTTGGGTCAATGGCAAGCTGAGTTAGCAGTGCCCTGGCAGCCAGGAGGGCCAAGAGTGTCCTGGGGAGCATCAGGCACAGCATGGCAAAGACTCAGACAAGCCAGGCAAGGGAGGGGATTGTCCTGCTCTGCTCTGAGCTGGGGCAGCCTCACCTCCAGTGCTGGGGGCAGGTCTGGGTGCCACAATATAATGAGGATATCAAACTTGGCTGTTTTGTCTAGAGGATGAGGGACCAAGATGGTAAAAGGCCTCAAGGACAAGAGGAGGGGCGGCTGAGGTCGCTTTTGTTGTTCCTCGTGGGGAAGAGAAAGGTGAGGGGTGACCCTATTACAGCCTACACCTTCCTCAAGCCAAGCAGCAGAGGGGAAGGTGCAGATCTCCTCTGCCTGGTGACTAGTAGTAGGACACAAGCAACTGGAATGAAGTGGTGTCAGTGGAAGTTCAGGCACATTAGGCAAAGGATTCTTCACTTAGAAGGTGGTCTTCCCTGGAACAGACTCCTGCATAAGTGGTTAAAGGTCCAAGCCTGTCCAAGTTCAAGAAGTTCTTGGACATAGTCATATGGTTTAGTTTTAGGTAGTCCTGTGAGAAGCAGGGACTTGGACTCTATCCTTATGGGTCTCTTTCAACTTGAGATGTTCTATGACTGTCATCATGGAAAACTCCACAGTTTCTGCTTTGGCCATCTGTTTATTCAATCTTGTGTTTTCTATGCAGAGAAGAAAGATGTATGTGGGCTTAAAGAAAATGTTTTAACATTACTAGAGGTTCTTTTGCTTATCTTCATACAGATACTAATCATTACAAGGATGGACTCTGAAAGAGAAAAAGCTGCCTTCATTCACCCATTGTCTAGGATAGAAGGTATATAATTATTTTATGAGTATTTTTGAAGTAAAAAGTGGCTGTTATTCTGTAGATTGCTGCATTCCTGTTTGAATGCTTGGTGCAGGTGTTTCTCCCTTCTCATCAGGAGCATTTCTACATACTTTTCTCACTGTTTAATATTTCATAACTCTTCCATCAGCCTTTTATCTTTTATTTTCTCCCATTTAAGAGTTCTGGTTTAGTGTTTTCTATTGAGTCAAAGATTTTTTTTAACAGAATATGAAGGAGCTGTGGACAGCCCATTGCCTAATTATATTGGCATCTGTTATCTTGATCAGATTGTCTCGTTATTTTTAGCTGATGATTGGTCACAAGCTTTCTTCCTTGCAAGTGTATTCAGAGGAGTTAGATTTTAAAAGTCTTGACTAAACTCCCCAGCATAAAGCCTTGAATGAATAGTCAGGTACAGATCATTTTTTCCTTCAGCTCTGTGTTGCTGATCGTGTTTGCTAATTTGTTAAATATGTCAGCATAAGATGTATCGATGTGTAAAACTCAAGGCAAAAATATACTATGTCCAATATCCCACTTCCCACTGATACAAGCGGCACTTTCATCACTTGGACATTTTACCTGTGAGTAATTTCACAAGTACAAGCTTGTTCAGCACTGCAAATTCAGCTGGTAAAATAAACATGTTTCAGGAAAATTATAATTTGAGCCTATAGTTATGTTTAGAACAAGTCACTGATTTGTTTTATTTTTTCTTAAATCTATTTTCATAAATCCTACTTGCTTGAGCCTTATCACATGTTGTGTATTGTACTGTTCCTTTGCCTTTAAAAATAAAGCTAGATTTCCTGTGCTCTTAAAAGCAGAGGGCCTGTCTTCTAGAATGTTTTGAAAGGGAGGAGGCATGTTCACAGTGCTTTTACTAATAATAATATTGAATGAAAAGAGTTGTATTTGTTTTAAGATCTCAAGACTTGGATCCAACCACAGGTCAATCTAACTACACTTTTTAAAAGAGGCGCTTGTGTAGTACCAATATTCCTTCTTAGATACATCTTTCAGTTAAAATTTTAAATGTATAAAAAGTGTAAAGAAATTTAACTTTTGAAGGGGCAAATATGCTTCCTTTTGTATTACCCTTTAATTTTTCATCTTAAGGTAATAGGGTTGTGAATTTGTGAGACATAAAACTTATTTACATTACTTTTTCCTTGGGCTTTGAGAAGGAAGTTTCTAAATCATTACATCCAACAGTGTAATACAAACAGAAATTGTGTAGAACTTCAGCAAGACATAATATGTAATACTTAATTTTAATAGCCTATGTTGGTCCAGAATTGCTACTTACTGTTGTGCATTGATTCCTAGTCACAGAGGCTCATTTATTTCATCAACTGTTTTAACTTTTTTTAAGCAGGTTTGAAAGCTGTGGATTTGAATGCTGAGAAAAAAGGAAACCCTTTAAATTGTAAAGAGATCATAAGCAAGTAAGTTCAATTTGTGATTCTTGAGAACAAACTCTTTAGTCAGGACTAAGATCAGTGAAACTTCAGTTACTTTAACTTGTTTCTGTGGGGCTTTCCAGTCTGGAGTAAAGTTTTCATGATATGAACCTACAGCTTCATTTTTAGAGTTGAGAATTTCGTCCACTCTAGAAAAATGCTTAGTGAGGCTTAGGGGAGCTTTAGGGCACAAACAATTGCACATTCTTTATGTTATTTTGTCTTTTGAGAAAAACTTTTTTAGAGAAATATGTAGAAAAACATGATTTTTGCATGCTTTAGAAAACGGTGGTGAAAGAGCGTAGCAGAAGAAATTACAAATTATGACATTTCTGGAAAATATGATATTTCAGGCAGATAATTGTAGGAGGAAGAGTACCAGTTTTGATTTTTAAATTAATTTGTGGAGGAGTTGGAACTTTAGCCAGGAAAAGTAAATGTATTTTTGTAAACACACTTTAAGCAGTTAGAATTCGTCAGAGTAGAACAGAGTTTATTTTGTTCCGAGAGTAATTCTACCTGCACTTATTTTTATTAATATTTTGTTGGTTTTTTAAGTCTTAGTAGATATTCCTGCATCGTTGTACATAATCAGCAAATTGGAGCTGACTTCCCTTGGACACACTTCTCATTAGTAATGGAATATGATTATTCTGAAAATTCTGGTTGGAAAAATCTGTGCAAAAATCTGAATGTTACTTACATGACTTTTAAAACCAACCTCCCCGCAGCAATAAAAATGGGTAAGTGCTCTCCAGAATTGTAATAAACAGTTAGACTGATATGAAAAGAAAATATTTTCTGTTCCATAAAATGCTACATTCATATGCCTGCGGAAGAGAATGAGTAATACATTATGAGGGCTAGAGCTCAACAAACAGAGCTGGGTTATCTATGCAGAAAGGAGGTGTTTTTATTTGAGTGTAAGCTTAGTTTTGGCCAGGATGTAGTAGTACGTGTGGGTTTATGAAAGACTTGTGCCAAGTTCATAAGTTGTTTACAGCTTCTGCAAACTGTACCCACCCTTCCTTATCCTAAGGGAATGTTTTAGATCTAAAGAATCTAAAAGCATAATTTCAGAGAGATTCAGAAGAGTTTCATTTTGGGGGGAAAAAAGTATAGGGTGGAAGCATTTTATTGGAGATTAATAAAAGCTGCATTTTTTAAATGTCCATTTGATTAATGCTTAGTTTTTTGCTTATTAAGCTATTATCTTACATGTACAAAATGTTTCAGGGAATCATGGTGGTTCCTTTCTTCTGGAAGTACAGATTCCGTATGTATTTCTGACAACTGAAAGTCTTCTTAATATGCCAGATATTCTTCAGCTTTTTGAATCCAAGTGAGTGAAAATAACCTATTTAATCATGTGGACTATTTATTTTCAGATTTTCAGGACATGTATGTTGTTCTACTCTATCATGTATTAGCCATCTTGGCTATCAGGTACATTTCTGCAATTACACTATTAGCATTTTAAGAGACAAGAATATAGTTTCTCCTGTTGAAGTTGATAAATTAGTACTGAAGATTCACACACATGCCAACCAGAATGAAATTGGCCAATTTTTTAAATTGTAGCTGGTACATTTTAATCAGAACAATTTTTAATTGTCTACTTTTCTCTGAAAACCATAATACTAATGGACTTTTAATTTCTTTTCTTTAGTGCTTCTTGGTCCTTGGAAGACTTTGCATTTAATTCTTCATAAAAATTGCTTTGGGATTTTTTAGTTGTTGTTTTAATCTACTGAAGCTATGCTAAATACTCAAACATTTTCTGGTGCATCACAGTGTTTAGGAAAAGCTAGGTTTAAAACAAAGGCTAATTTATTCATTAAATTCAGATCCACTATTCACTTAATTTTTGATACTCTATAAGCTATATGAAAACTGCTAGGGCTGTCAATCATTGTGCTTCTTTATTATTACTTTGACATAGTTTTCTTGAATTTTGCTTTGACAGTAATAAATACTTGGTAAAGCTGCCTTTTATCTCATGAGGGGAAAGTAAAAAAAATAAAAGAAAGAAAGAAAGAAATAGGGACCAGAGCAGCAATATCTCTCAGTGACAGATACAGACAGTTGATTTCACTATGTTGCAGGAGAGACATGTCAGTTTTAATCCTGGCTGTATCCTTGAGTCAGCTGTGGAGCCATTTTTGGTCTGTGTCTAATTACAGTTTAGTAGGGGAAAAAGTAGGTATCTTTGACTTCTAAAATTTGAACACAATCTGACATGCTTTTAAACCCTGACTTGTTCAAGTCTTCTATTAAGCCTGGCCATAAGCCAAATAGCTGGGAACAATGTTTTGTTGCTTTTTCACTAGCTCCTTTTAGCACTGATGAAGGAGTTAAATAGGTGAGCAAAGAGCTATAGAATTTCAGAAGAGTTTACTTTTTAAAAGATGTCTGAATACACTGTCCATACAAGTTTCTAGAGGACAATGCTAGCAGATTCAGGTTTAGGTCTCCTGTGTTTCCAGGTAAAACACATCAGGAGCCTGTGCTGCTGGCAGTTCTAAGTCACTCAAAAATTTTAGGATCATATCAATGGCAATCGGGGAGTTCGCTTTGCCTTATGCTGCACGATCATGAAAGGTGGAAAAGAAATGCAATATGTAAAGTTAGTCAGAAAAAGTGTCTAAGTATCTATCTTAGTTTCTATATTACCTCTTTTTTGTAAACTCAAAGCCTGGATGTCAAGATCATACTCAATGCAGTTAGCAATATAATTTAGTTTCACTAAATCACTGCTACATTGGTATGTATTGTTCAAGTGTGTCTTAAAGTGAACTGAGCATTTGAGAAAGATCAAGACTGTTTAAGTCAGAAAACTGTATTAAGGGGTGTATGTTATCCATTTCCTTTAAGAATATAGTATTATTTTACTTGTCTGCGTTTTAATGAAATAATTTTACTTCTTCAGGTACAGCATTACCTTTGTTGAAAGAAGCAGTAGTTATTCCTTAAGGCTCTTTGGAAGTACAGATCAATACGTTGTGTTGACAATAGATGAATGTACTGCTATCTTTTTGCAGGTACAAAATGAAACTGCTGTGTCCAAGTTCTGTTATGTGTTTGGTCACTTCTGGGCCACATCATCAGACTTCTGATATACCTTTTCTTCCCCATAATCATATTTAATTCATGCATTAATTCATGCAAATCATTAACCCTACAATTCTGTCTGTGCCAGTTTGACTAGTTTAAGATTTTCTAAGTTCCTTCACTGAAGTAATATTTGACCTGTTATTTGATTATATGAGATGTAGTTAAAGGATGCATACTTGAAAATAGGGTTGTATATAGAAATGCTCTAACAACCAGTTAAATGTATTTTTGGTTCTATTCTCTTACCACTCTGCATATTAATTCCTCCAATTTCAGATGGTTATCTGAATTAGTCTATACAAGAATTTGTCCTACTTTTAATAAAAAATAATAGTTTAAGCAGTAGCATACTAGTTAAATTCTGGTATACAGCAAGACAGATTACACGTAGAAGAACAGCTTCTGAAAGATAGATACATAATAAAATAATCAGTTAGTATTAGGAGTACAACATAGACATTCCTACTGCAATTAGTGATGTTGTACTTTGTATAGTTAGTATAGGTAAGATATGATTTGTATAGGCCAAGTAAGTACTTCAGAAGTTCATAACAATACTTCGCATTAATAAAGTTCGCCAGAAAATCTTAAGAACAACCTAAAAAGATATTGGCAGTGTTTCGTTTTAGGGGAAGGAAGAAGAGGCATAAAGCTGTGAATCAGCCTTTTGAAGTTCAGAGAAAATAAGAGTTGGGAATACAAGCTACTTCTCCCAATTCCCATATGTGTCCTTAATGCTTACATTATTTAGCTGTATTTATGTTTGATCTAGTCTGCATATTATATTAATACTCATTAAAAGCTTGGGGCAGCCACAGTAATGTATTTATTTAGTTTCTACTCTTTATTGAAATTCCATTGTAGAGTATGGAAGAACTAAATTGTGAGGACTCCTGTGACACTGTAATATCGAGACTGATGGCATTATCACTCCAATATATGTGCTGTTGGATTATTTTCTATTCCAGAGAAAGACTGAGTTTAGAGTAAGTTATTAAATTACTTTTGTTATCCTGGTATTTTTTTGTCACTAAAGAAAGCTGCTTATTAAAACAAGTTGATACTTGTTTTTCTTTTAACTTCTCTGTAGGAATACATTTCTCTTTGAACAATACAAAGATTGTAAGCTCATATTTCTAGTGTGCTTTGAGTTTTTCAATTAGTTACAGTGCTGTCATGCTCCTACTGAAAAACCCTGTGAAATTGTAACCAAAATGTTAGAAAAGTTGTTTTTTTATTTGTGATGCTATTTTTAGTCTTACATGAATGATAAAGAAGTGGTTGTTATAAAACGACAGAGTTTGATGAAGGCAATACTAACATGAGATACATTTCAAATCAACAGGTCCAGGAATTTCACAACTCTAAGGATATGAAATACTGGAACTATTCTTACATCTGTTTGAAGTAAATTAACCCCTACAAATGCATGGCTATGAATTACTGTGTAAATGCCACTGTATGTAATTTGCAGCAGGGAAGCATTCTTCAAGTGTTCTTCTAGTGCATCGGTAGTTCTCCTTTTGCTATGGAAGCCCACCTTTTGTTGACATAGTGCATAAACATTGCTTTATTACCTCTTTTGAGATTTTTTCTATAAGCAAGTGGTAATTTCCTCTCTGTTTTTTTCTCCAGTGTCTCCAGTGACTGACCTTGATCCAGACCTTTTGCTTCAGACCAGACTTGCTTTTCTGTAGACTGACTGCTTTCTTTCCTTACAGTTCATCCTTCAGTAGCCTGTCTCTTAATGTATTCTAGTTCTCTTTCCACAGATATTAATGCTCAAACTGTACCAGTATCCTGAATTCCAGAAAATGAAACAGATATTTATTAAAACATGGAGCAAATTGTTTGAGATTGTTACATGTGCAGATTAAATATTAATGATTCAGTGAAACTGTTTTACAGGTACAGTCTTAAGGGAAATACTCTGCTTAACCTTGTCTTAATTTATGCCACTCTAATTGAACTTACACAGAAGTCAGAAGACTTTGAAGTGAAGGTAATTTTTTTCTGTATTAATCTTTATGATATGATATTTTTAAAAAGCTCAAGTATGCCTTCTACATCAAAAACATAAAATAGCTTAAAATTACTAAAATGAGATAGAATCTTAATTCAATGCTGCTAAAGTCAGTGAAAAGAGTGGCTTGACTGCAATACAAGTTGAATCAGATTCAAATAGCAGTTTAAGTCTTTTTATGACAAGGAGTCAGAAGATGATATTGTACCTTTAATAAATTATTAGAGTATATATTAATCTTGCATATGTCTTAATTTGAAGTTTTAGATCAATAGTATGTAGCTGATGTGGCAGAAGAAAAAAAGAAATAATTTGCTGTCAGCTGGTTTGCTTTGTTTAATGTGACAAAATAAATTACCTTCTTCCTTTAAAAATCAGGAAATCTAGAATCTAGAAAGTCTGTTTTAGTATCTAGAATAATCAGCATTAAAAAATGGGGCCGAAGTTTCATTCAACTTATCAAATTGTTAGTAATTTACATTTTTGAATGGAGTGATAACTTTTCAGGCACTTTTTCTCATTATTTTCTGCCAATGCTGAGTGCAGATCTTTATTAAAATTTGTATAAAATTTACCTAATCAAATGAAAGTTATGAGGACAAAGAGAGGACTAAGCTTTTTTAATTTCAGGTACTCAGCTGTGTAGTTTGTTTAGAAATTATAGCTTCAAAGTGTTCCATATCTTCTTAAACTGTAATGGGCTATAGTTTCACAATTTCACAATTTCCTATTTTATTAGGACCTCATATTATACACAGAAACTTAATCACGTATAAAAGAGCTATAGGATAAATCAATTAATTTCACCTATATAGGATTTGCATAAATAAGAAGTGCAGTGTACAGCCAGGCTAGTGGTCAAACATTGGAGGTTTTCTGCATTATAAGCATGGATTAGGTTTAGTTATTGAGCAGTTATTCAGTTATTTAGTTTATTTGTTCAGGGTGACCTTTAGTTTTCACCTCAACTTCTGTAGCAAAGTAGGACACTCCTTAGGGTAAATTTTAACCAAAAATACTATATATCACTTTTAGGTAGTTCTTACCCCAGGGATTGAAGAGACAGCACTGATAATTCGTCAGATTGCTGACAACAATTTGATAGCATCTAATATCAATCCTGATGAGTGGCTGGACAAATCCTGGTTTTCTGTCTTGCCATCTGAGGTTTGCTTCTCTTCCCATGAATTTACAGTTTTCTTCCTGTTTCTAAGATTCATAGAGCTTTAGGCTTTTTTCTTGTATTTCTCTTAAAATATATTATTAAAATAAGCATTATTATATATATGTATATATATATGTAGATATATATGCAAACATATTTCTAGTATGCATGCAAAGATATATATGTCTAAGATATATAAGTATAATATATATTTCTTTTTCTACTATTCTTTTCAGCACAATTAGATGCAACTTGGACTTTCCCTGTACTTTCACAACATGTAGGGAAGTTTATCTGCTACATCTGCCTGGCAATTTGTGCAATTCTACAGTTCTAGGTTTAAAAAAGTACCCAAAACATAGAAGATAAATATAATCCTGCTCACTTGGGCAGGAAGCCAAATTCAGCAGTGCTGAGCCATTGCTGAAGTCAATGGCATTGCTTACCAACTTGCTTTAGAAAGAGATGGTAAAACCTTCTTTAACTCATGCAGTTATTTGTTTAATTCATTCCAGTAAATGCTAGAACAGACCTATCAATCACCATCAAATATACTATATCCTTTAACTTGTATAGTAAGGTAAATGTAAACTTGTATTGTAAGGAAATGTATGGATTTGTTCATTTTATGTGACAGCTTTGGGCTCTTGTAAAGCTGAGATTGTTTTTGGCTTTTGAGAATTCAGAAGCAGTATAAAGTAGGTGTGGGCCTGGCCTTTCAGGAAGGGGGTATTGGATTGTAGGTTTTCCAATTTAGAGATTAAGGATACTGGTAAAAAAATGGTGAGGAGTCAGTGTTTTATGGAAGTCAGGAACAGGAAGCTGACACTGATAACAAGCTACTCTCAGCTTGCTGCCCTGTTTGTGACATTCATCCTCCCCTTGACAACTCTTACTTTTGCCACCTGTTTCGTTGCCTGTAATAAATACAGCTTTTGTAAAACAGAACCAGTTTTGTCAGTTTATATTGATCTAGATAACACACTTTAAAATGCAGAAATAATAGTAAGTCTGGTCATGCATTTTAAAATCAAGTTATTCACTGCTTCTAACCTTTAGAAAATAAACATCTTTAGACTTGCTTTTTGTCAAATGGTTATGCAGAACTTACTCTTTTTCAGAAATGATACTACACTGCATCTAGTAAAAAAAAAGTTTTTATTGGACTACAAAGTGCACTGTTTGAAAGCTGTCTTTCTATGATATACTCTATAACTTATTCAGTAAGAGACTTTGTAGTAACAGGAAAAAAAGGATAAAAAGTTTGTCAGATCTCAATCTAACAAAATAATTTCCATTTCCAGACAGAGAAATGCCTGCTTACTTTTCCATGTATCAATCCTTTGGTTGCTCAGTTTATGTTAAAGAAGGGATCTTCACTGAACAAGTTATTTCTTGCAAGCTTTGATCAACTCCAGGAACTTCTGCCAGAGGTTCCAAAAAAAGTTTTAAAGGTTGGCCCAAATTACTTTATGTATTAGATCTTTGTTTTTTGCTCTGTTTTAATATGTGGTTGTTTTGTTGGTTGTTTTTTTGTTTTGTTTTGTTTTAATTTGATGCTACATGTGCATTTGCTGGTGTCATTTAATAATTAATTACAGTTTTTTTAGCATATCATTCATACTCAAAATGTACTGATTTTCAGGAGATTTTGTCAAGTCACGGTTTTGTTTGTGGGAAGATAATGAGAGCATTTCCTTAACTGGAAGAATACTCAACTTCCTCCTCAAGCTTCACAATATTGAGTATTGCATCAGTGCGCAAGCTTTTGTGTATTTCTAATGTAAAAGATGTTTTCCAATTAAGTATTTCCAGGACTTCCTTCCCTCCTTCCTTCCTGCCTGCCTGCCTGCCTCCCTCCCTCCCTCCCTTCCTATAGTAAACCCACCACCTACCATTCATGGTACTAAGCATTTGACAGAGTCCTAGAGGTGAAGAATTATGTGCTTCTACTGTTCCAGTTGGGTCAAGTCTGGGAAAATTATAGACTGAATATAGTCATCCAATTCAATAAAAAATGCGCATATTTTATCATTCAAGAAAATGGTTGAGGATACTGTTCATTTCAGGTGAAGCATTCTGTCAAGGTGAAGGAGAAAGTGAACAGGTATTTGGGCACTGAATGTGAAATTGTGCATACTGTTGTTCTAACTGTATGTGTGTAAAGCCATCTTTATTGACAGAAAAAGCTCAGGTAAATTCCTCTATGATGCATGATAGGTGCCAATCCATTACGAACACTGCTTCCTACATCTTGAAGCAATGAAAGAAAATAAACTGCATTAAGATATTTGCTTTTCCTGTGTTTCAAGACAGAGACTATTACTTAATCTGTTTATAGATTTAAGACAGATGATACATTGTGTAATGTACATGTCTCTCCTCTTTTAGTAAGTCCTTTTTTTTTTGTTCCAGTAAACAAAAATTTATACATCTTAGAATCTTAGCAACTGATTTAACTTTTTGTACTTGGCAGTGTAGACATGTACCAGAAACATTCCTGACAAATACTTTCTTTATTGTTTCAGCATTTCAGTGATGTGGTATCTTCATACAACCTAAATACTGCTGCTCCTCTAGAAAAAACAGTGAAAGGTGCATCACACCCAGAAAACCAGAATAACTTCAACACATTGCATCTTGATGATAAACAAAATTTTCAGATTTTAGAGCTGCTTGATAAGGCACAAACCAGCACAGGTAATACTTTGAATTAATAGGAAAATGTGTCTCCTTTGAAACTGAGTGAAAAATCTGAATGTATTAGAATCTTTATCTTCTAATCATGGTAAGGTCACTTATTTTGATGAGACAGACTGCAATCACAATGCTCAATGACATTTTCTTTTTCTGTAAAATGTAAAAAATAAGCTCACCTTTCATTCTCCAAACAAAATGGTTCAAATTTTTCTCTACCAGGAATATCTCATATGAATTCTGAAGCCCTAATTCCTCCACTGAATCGTCATAAGGGTTTTTTTAAGTCTGATCTCCCAAGTTGTATGCAAAAGAAAGCATGCTCATCAGATGTAATTACAAGGAGGAAGCCAGAATTCTTTGCTGTATCAAAGAACTATGAAGATTTTTCTCATCTAGAAGTTAAAATTTCTTTCCCTGTTCAAAGACAGCCTTTCAGGATGCATGATAGCTCTGATCATACTTCCAAAGACTCTGAAAAAGAGGATTTCTTTGCAACTTTCAGTGACTGTGCACCTCAGGAGAGCTGTAAAAGTTTTCTAGAAGAATTGAGAGACACAACATTTAAAAGCCCAGAAACTGAGATTCACCAGCCCCTGTGGAATGATTCTTCATCCCCAGGCCCATGTAATTCATCTGCTCATGATGGTTTTCTCTCTGATTTCTTTGATGATACGGATGAGCATCAAAATCTGAATTTTAACCAAATAGGTGGAGCATCTAAAGGAAAGAGAAAACAAAGGCATCCATTTTTATGGACAAAAGAAAAAATTAAAACAGGTAAGTCCAAAGTAAGCAGATATTGCTGAAATTCTTTGTTACTCAGCTGCGAAGTTCTAGGGAGTATCTGTAAGTCTGTATTTTATCTTTTATTTAAATAGTTGTTAAATTAAATTCAGCCCAACAATTGTGTGCTCCCTTTGCTAAAACTTTCATGCATATGTATTTCTTCTGTGATAAAAGGTTCCTTACAGGTTTTGTTTTGAGCCCCAAAATGTCTCAGGGTCTTTAAAAAAAAAAGCCAAACCAAATGAATTAGTATTGTGTTAATGCCACTGTATGATTCAGCTTCTTTTCTCTTTGACAGTGCCTAAAATATAGATAATGAACATGCCAAAATTAATTTAAAAGTTATGGGGAAGATTGTTTTATAAACATAGATTTGGACAAGGGTGAAAAAAAGAAAGACTGTCATCTCTATAGGACAAAAAGGAGATTCAGCAAATACTAAGAGTGAAATTCAGATTCTACTAATAGCTGTGTTTTTCTGTTGGCACTAATGGAATAAAAACAACACTCTGAAAATTTTCCAAGTTTGTTCCATATAATTCCTTATTCTTGGAGTATTTTTTTAGCTAGTATCTCCAGGAGTAAACTGTCCACTTGAAATCTTTGCAAAGCTTATATTTTCAAAAAGATGGTATGATGTGTACTTCAAAACTTTGTTTACCCTGAAAGTGTGAATAGTCCTTACGCAAAATACTATGCTTCTCTTTTTTTGTAGTTTTCTTATCCCTGGTTTATACCATCAAATATAGTAGGCTTGAAACCTTTTTTAATTAGCCATGATGTGTATCCATGGAGTCTTGCAACTAAGAAAGTCCCTGTCAGGCTGTATCATTTATTGTAGTATTTTTTTAAATTCTTTTATTTCCCTGTAGGTGAGATGACACTTTTTTTTTTTTAATGCAAGTTTAAATTTGTTTTTTAAAAGTGCCTAACACGTAGTACAGATTACTTAATTTCTGATTTGTCTGTTACTGGCTGTCATTAAATCTCTTGGTGGTACAAGATCAACAGCATTAAAATGCTTTCACTATCAGGTCAGACTCATTTATGAAAGCCTAAGTAATTTAAATCACTCTTTCATGGACTGCTCAGGGTAATTGTGAAGGTAAAGAGAGAAAAAGTTTATTGGATATGGTTAACTTCTTTTAATTTTCAGTCCATGTAAATTTAAATGCTCATACAGAAACTGACCTTTTGCTTCTCTAGAATCAAAATTGAAACCTTCAGTATTGCTGAATAGGTAACAAATATTCCAGTAACCTGTAGCTGGCACTGATAGCATAAAATTCTATATATGGTATATTTCAGTAGAGATCATGGCAGATTCTCCTGGTACCACATTTTACAGTGTTCAGAAAAACTGTGATCTCCAATTGATAAGCTTTCCGTATTACTCTTGCCCAGTAGGACAGAAGTATACTTGAATGTGAATCAAATCAAAACAAGGAAAAGTGATTTTTGGTTTAGATTTTGGAAGAACAGGCTTATTCTACTTTAAAATTCACTAACCAGGGGAAAAACAAGTATACAAAATAGTTTTGCATGCTAATACAGCCCCACCCCAAAAAAATTTAAAAACCAACCAAACAAACAAAAACAACCAGCGAACCAAAAAGCCCTAACTTCACCTTAATATACAGTAAAAGCCTCTGAGAACAAAAATTTAAGAAATATGTAGAGAGTCAAGTTAAAAAGAGACACTGGGAACAAATGCCAAGGATTTCTTCAGGTGTCAAATCAAGCTCTCATCAAACCACAGATAATTCATGACATCATGCCAAGCCAGTATTTCCACTGGAACAGATCAATTCCTTAGATCAGTTTTAGCATTTTCTGACAATACTCTTTGTAAAGACTATGTATAATTTCCTCATAGTAACTTTTTTTGAATAAGCAGCTTCTCAAATATGTTATTGTAAAAGCACTTGAACCTTAAGAATGTAAGTAGCCTTTTAAAACTACTTAGAAACATGACTATGCCCAGTTAAAAAGAACTAAATTTCAAAAATTATAGAATAGTTCTAAGTGTACTATTAATGAAGTAGAAAAAAACATTAAATATTTTCTGAAATATTGCAGTTAAGGATAGGTTGATTTATTTATTTTTTATAAGGTCCCATATACTTATTACAGGAAAATATGCATAAAGCAAGTCAGTAGCAGTAAGAAGTATTAAATATTAATCTGTGCACATTTTATTTTATGACAGTTGATACTTTTCTTACTAGTTAAAGCCAAAATCTGTTACTGCTTCTGAGAAACACACACAGTTTGTCTTAAGTCTGCATACATGTTGTATTTGGAGTTTATCACAGGTTTTTTTTCTCCCACTTATTTTTTCAGATTCAGGATTTCCAGAAGCACAGGTGTTCAAAAAAAGGCGACTGACGTATGAAAGAGTGCCTGGAAGAAGAGATGGACAAACACGTCTTAAATTCTTTTGAACAGAATGGGATTTTGCGTATTACATACATTTTTTGGTTTTCATTCTTGAACCCTTTAAAGGGAAATAAATAAATTATTGTTGTTAGTTTTTAGAAATAAATAAGGATTTGGAAATTCTTACTAGCTCAGGGTTTCTCTGTGTGTGTTTAAAATGTTGCTAAACAAACTAGTTTCTTGAAGCTGGATAATTACTGCTTCTCTGTCATCATGGGTGATATAGAGGTACTTTATCACTCTTTATATGAAAAAAGTATGAATGTAAAAAAACAGATGCCAAGGCTCACTCTGAGTTTTCAGGACACCTGTGTTTGCACCCTGAGCCTGCTGCTTTTCCAATGTAAAGATGGTCTAGATCTGCCAGAAGTCTTAGGGATTCTTGCAGTTACAGCTGTGACTTTCTGTAGCTGTCCCCTGGGCTCCATTCCACTTCTCTTCTTCTGACAGCTCCTTCAGGAACAATGTGGTAAGTGCCCGAATTCCTTTTAATCATAATCAGTCTAGGAAAAAGCTCTTTGTTACGTGGACAACGTGCAAAGACTGCATTGAAATTTAGCATTCTCATAGATTTGATTCAGGGAACTAAGCTGTGAGCCTCACCCTTTGCATAACCTGCTGGAGGCCATTTGTTGGCCTCCACATTTCTCAGCCTCCTGCAGTGCATTGGCAAGTAGGGGGATGAAAGTCATCTGTGAGGCAGATCCAGATATTGTAAGGTACGACTAGAAGAGGTAAAAGATTGAATTGTTTAAAAAATCTGTCTCAGTCATAATATAAAGAACAGGATAGAAAAGTACCCAAACCCTCACTTTCCATCAAAAGATTTGGCAACAAAACTGGAAATATGTGTGGGCGCAATGGCAGACAGTAACTCCATTCTCCATGCTCCAGGAATGCATAAATGGTTTGCATAGGCATGCCAGCCAGCTCCAGAATGTCTCTCTCTGCTCAGTGGCCTTCAGCTGAGATGATTCAGGTTTTAAACTCACTAATCTTTTTAAGTTTGATGCAGTAACAGAAAGGTGGGGTGGAGCAGGGAAGTAATAAAAGAAAAACCACCAAGTTTAAGGTTTATGCTTGCATTTAAATACTTATTTGACATTAAACCTTCATTAAGCACATATTCGCTATTTGAGTAAATGAAACCAGCACTTAGGGAAGGAAGATCTGGCCTCTCAGAGAAAACAGACTGAATTCTTAAAAGCTGTGACAGCACTAACTGCAATTTTAGTTCACAGTAATATCCCTGAACTATTTGTACACTGATTGCAAGATTTGAGAAAATATCTTTCTTAAGTGGTAACATAAAAAGATTTCTAGTAAAATTGCGAACAAGCCACTCTTTCCTAGAATAAGAGAAAGACTGACATAAAAGTTGCGATTTTCTTACTATCCATGGCCCATTTTTGTGGTCACCTGGACCTAACTATTTTACTTCTTTTGTATCACGGGTTATGTTGTTCAGAGCTACCTCCCAAATTTCCAGAACCAGGAATCTGCTTTTTTTAAAGTACAGCTCTACAGAGTCTCAGTCACAGATGACCACAGTCTGAGAAAATTATAGCTGCCAGTGCCAAACTATGTATTTATATTCTCCTCTTCAACAGGCAAAGGCTGACACCAGAACTTCCACATGAACAGTTGTGAAAGTGTAGCATAGGTAATCTGTAGATAACTTTGAAAACAAAGGCATATTATCTACATTAAATAAATAAATCCAAATGCTGTCTGTGCTCAAAGTTTCCACTAGGTAGAAAAAATGTCAGTGTACAGTAAAATTACTGGTAATATAGTGGAAAATAAGGGAAAAGACTTGCAATAACAAAGTGGTTTTTACTGTATTTGTGGATGACAAATCTCAGTCTCACAGATACGGACACATTGACAATTTTTTAAAACATTACATTCTTCCCCTTCTTTTGTCTGTTTAATGTTGAGTAAAACTACTGCTGAACTACAGTGATGCCCCTCCCCCCTCCCGCCACCCTGTCAAATTACCTATTATTATGAATTACGAAGCAACTAATTCTTAGACAAAAAGGCACAGTACAAAATCTAATCTCCAGTGTTACATCAGCAGGTAGGGACACTCCATTCCTGAAACAAGTTTATAAACATTTTAGTGACCAGGCAGGAGGCAGTTAGAGAAGAGCCTTGCCGATCAGCTGGGAGAGATGACAGTGAGAAAAGGAGGTTTGTGGCTCATGTGAGGCACTGAGCATACAAATGTGTGCGCTTACTCAATTTTCTTTACTGTGGGTGTCCTGTAGGCCCTGCTGCTATCAGATAGCATTGAAGGCCTCTGTCCTCTGATAGCCGTTTTGGATGGTCTTTGGTAGGGGAACCTGAGATGTTGCCCATGGTTGTCCACCTCACTGCGGATCACACCATGGAGCAGAAGTGGCAAAATGTGATGCTTGCCCTGTTCTAAGCTGTTGCTGGGTTCAGTTCAGCAGTTGTGCAAAGCAGGTACACCAGCAGCTGTAGGAAAGATGGGGTAGGTAGGGGACAACATGTTCTCCTGCCTGCAGAGGCAGTCAGCTGCCCAGGCTCATTTGTTCTGGTTCTTTGGTTATGCCAAGGAAAGGGGACCTGCAAATGCTGAGCCGCTGAGATGCGGGCACTTCACCCAGCCAGCACAAAATAGCCAGCAGTGGCACACTTCACCACACTGATTGCCAGCTGGAACCAAAGAGCCTCAGTGACAACCAGACCTGTTCTGGAACTTGTTCTGGCACTCAGCTTCTCTCACAGAACCTGCCCTGAGATGGCTTCTACCCTCAGATACACACTGCTCTGCGAGCAAAGAGGCACAGCAGCCACACTGGAATCCATGTTTGAGGAATAAACACCATGGTCAGAGGGATATTGGAGTGTTCCCAGTCCATCTCACAACTGCTGCACAGATCCTTCTAGTCCTTGCTGGTGCAAGACACTGATGCAGTATGCTCACAGTGCTACTCCAGCTGTGTTGACCTGGTGCTCCAGCTGCAAGAGACCAGATGGAATTGGGCAGGGCAGCCAAGAGACAGCAGTGGTTGACTGGCTGTCCAGCAGTGGTGGCATTCTGCTGCCCAGTGTGGTTTGGCCACTACCCGTGCCAGCACAACAGCCACTTCAAAACCCAAGCTCCAGCTGACACTGCTGAGCCTGAAAATGTGTGCAGCAGGGAGAGAAACAGGTGTGGGGATGAGGGGAGGTTTTATCGCAAGAGGTAAAAGAAATATGAAGGGCGTGCGTGGGAGGAAGTAGGCAGCAGCCACATGCTAGCTGTCCAAAGGCTTTTGACGTATACACTCATCAGTATCTTTGACATTTTGGCCTCTGTGCAAGAGTAGCTTGGCTTTCTCTAAATTTCCATACTTGTGTCCAGTACTAACAGAAAAACTGCCATACTTAAATTGCCTTCACTGAAAGGAAGCCAGAGTGAGGAGAAGCTGTGAAGGAAGGACGTTCTCTTCCTTCTATTCCTTCTTCTCTTCTATTTAAAAGCATAAACGCTACATACTGGCAGTATTACAGCTCTCATGTTGGTGTCTTCTGCAGGACAGCAGCATGAAAATATTTGACAAAGACTGAACTGCCTGGAGGACGTTGTTGCCCTACTTCAGTTAACATTCATGAACATTAAGTACTCAAACAGCAGAGTGCTTCCTAACAGCTTCAAAATGTGTAAAGTGAGACTTGTAATATTGTTAGTATTTACCACTATGGTCAATAGATATGAATGGGATTTTTCTCCTAATAAGATAGAGTTTCTAAAAATCCAGCACCAACCTTCTCTTCCCTCCCACAGCAAAAGAGCTTCCCAAAGCTAAGAGCTTGAGTCCTCCCCTCCCACAGCAAAATCCAAGTATCCTCTTCCTGACAGTAGTTGCTCTTTGTTACAATTACAAAATGATTTCAAAGCCAAGAGGGATAGGTATTTTATTTCCAAACTTCTAAAAGATTAATACAAACAATGGAAAGTAGACAAAATTAAAAACCTATTTAAAAAAAGTTGTTCTTGTAAAAGTGCTCTATCAAAAAGGTGAAGGCAAATGACCAAGCACATTTTAGTAAATTCTGTGTATTGCAAACTGTGGCAACAATGCATGCAATTATCTTTGGATTCTTAGTGTCTGTTTGGTAACATTTTAAATACATGAAGAAAATTCCACCACAGCAGTACTGTTACAAATACAAAGCAGAAGGTGGCTTGCTGATTAGAAGTATTGCAAGAAGCATGCTTTGGGAATCAAGCCTCTGCTACATATTGTGTTCATCAGTTACTGAAATGTGCCATTTATGCACTGAGATGCACTTGAAAAAAAATTGAAGTTGGTTCCAGGTCTTGCTAATGGAATCAAAATGTCCTCTGAGGACATTACTTCAGCACTAACAGCATCTAGCTGTATACTTTAATTATTCACTTTTGGGTTGTTTTATTTTGGAAAAAAATCCCCATTAATAGTTTTTGCTATTATTCTGGTGTTCCGGTTTATCAAGATCAGAGTCAGTAATCTGGTTAAAAATTCACATGTTTTTCATTTCTAAAATGTAAACTTCTCAAGTAATATTTGTATAGTTAGCATAGTGTAGTAAAAATGGTGATGATTATGAAAAGAGTAAGAGTTACATTAAAAAACTTCAAGAACGTTAAGAAAATATAGTGGAATAGGGATTCACAACAGCACACAGATATCTAGGATGCTGTCTTAGCCACATAAAAGGCAGAGACTTTTCTTGTGAAGGAAAGGCAGTTGTTATTCATGTCATGCTTGAAGGCAATTCTCCAATGACCTTCCCTAAAAGAAGAAAAAAAAAAGGCTTATTAAATGCTGTCTTCTTAAGCTGATAGATGTAATTTCTCTGACAAATTATAACAGAAAAGTGCACTCCTTTGCACTGAGAAAAACCAAACAATTACTTTCCTTTGCTGGGCGTTGGTATCCTCACAGTATCGTTAAATTTTTAACTGGCTTTTTTACTTTGCTCTGAATTTCTTACAATCCTAAGGTTGTGCAAGAATAATGAACTAAATATTTGATCTATCAGAAAAAAAAAATTACATCCTGGGCTGAGCTATGCATTTTTAAAAGTATTGTGAATTAATCATCAAGTTCTTCTGAGAAAATAATTTGTAATATATGTGTAATACATCTGTATGATGTCATCACCTCAGAATACATAGACACACACACACAGAGACCTCAAAAAAACCCCAAAAAGTAGAAAGGCTGCTTAAACAACAGAAGAATATATGCAATGGCCCTTGAAAATTGTATCTTATTTGCATGAAGAATTACAGGTAGCACCCAAATTAAGAAAATCTGCCTTTGCTTCACCATCTCCAAAATTTTCCAGGAGAGCATCTCATGTTGAGCTGTTACCTTTCTTTAGGTTCAATCCTGTTTTGTTAAACCTATGTGGCAACAATTGAAGTCATGCTATTAATGAGGCAAAAGCTCAAGTGCAAGCTCAGGAGCAGTTGGCAGAAATAAGAGGAAGATTTTACAAGTGCTTTGTGTTCTAGCTTAGATTCTGCCCTTAGAGAAAACATTCATTTTTTCTTTAATAGCACTGTCATCAAAAGAACAGACTTCAGCGTTTCTTCCTCTCTCTGTAGATTTTTCAGCTCTTTAGTAGGAGCTATTTTTATTTTTTCTTTTAAGGAGGAGTAACCCCTCCGGAATATCCTTCTTACACACTTGTGTGTCAAGCAAAAGAAGTCGATTTTCCAAGTTATGGTGTGGTTCTGTCCAAGAGTACTATCATGCATGGCCTTTTTTTCTCCTGCTGCAATCAATGATAGCCCTTGTGCAAATGGGAGGGGCCAGACTGGGAATCATGGAACTGGCTTCCAAAGGTTTGCAAATGTTAGACAGCCACCCACTGACCTACTCTGCAGGTGTTAGAGGGGTACAGGCAAGGCAGAGCACTAAGGCAGAGTTCAGGGACTAGCTCATCCTTTAGATCTGTGCTGGAAAAGGTTACAAAGGATGTGATTACAGGTTGCCTCAGCTCCTCTCTGCTTCCACGGATTTTGGTGCTGTACCAGCACTAAGAACAGGAAGAGCCTAAGGACAGACACAGCAAAATTATCTGCAATATGACATTAAAGACCTAAATCTATTTTAACGTGATTCTTTCTTAAGCTGTGGGCTAGTCATCAGAATATAAAGAATTGCCAGTTTTGTCTTGCTTCTCCAAGCTGGGTGTGTGACTGTCTAATGTTGGCTATATCAAACACAGCTGTGTGTCTTAGACAATTTTAATTAGTTTGGATGCTGCTAATTACCTTAATGCTGCACAAACACAAAAACACAACTATCCCAACAAAAAAAAAAACAACTCATAAAGAAAACATCTCTACAAAGAGCTGTAGAAAAGAGACATGTTTCAACTGCTATACCTAAAAAACCCAGAAAACCATTTCCAGAGCTAGCAGAGAAATGATAAACACTCAAGCAAGAACTCAACACCTAAACAACTATCACTGTGTGTCTTTGTTCCTCCAAGGGCTTGAGTTTCAAATTAGAGTGGTTGTCACGGCATCTGTGACTTTATTACCTGATTTCAGAGCAGAGCACAGGATCGGGGTTCTCGGAAGGGATTGCTCCCTGCAGGAACCCCAACAAGCAAGGCATCTTTGCAGGCATTTTGCATACAGTACTGCTGGAGTTCTGCAGCTGCCTGAGAGACCTGAAAAGGAAAAAAAAAAAAATTCCAGAGAGGAAACTAATTCATTCACAAGCATCTATTAAGCATTTCCTCTTGAAGAGCTATTATCAAGGGGAGCTGGAGTGCAGCCAAATCACCTCTTAGATTCTATTCTAGAACACCAAGTAAATCAGCACAGAAGCACAATTTACAAAGCTCTGATGAAGCACACATGAAACACTATGCCAGTGATAAGCCAAAAGAGTGTTGAGGATTGAGGTGCCAGTGTGATGCAATTTTTTCCCATTAAAATGCTCAGAGCCATGACCATTTTCCAATCTACTGTGGTGTTTGGAGGTTTATATTTGAACTCTTATATCCTCTGATAATTCATTAAAAGGATTTTCATTCCAAACTTCTAAACAACACAGAGTATAACAAGGAGTTAAAGCAAAAAGATGG